>PIJE02001704.1:45000-72500 GCA_002895965.2 Coryphaenoides rupestris
ATAATAGCTGAGATAAGAGCAGACGTGTCATTCTGAGTGCAGTACCAACATCTAAGAACATACAATATGCTCAACAATGCTGAGTACTATTAATAATGCCAAGACATACAAACACACAAGTTAGTCTGTTCCACTCCAACCTCCAGCAGCCGAACCCCGACCCCCTCATGTATGTACTGTAGGCCTACTGTACGTTGTGGAGGTGGTGGTGAGGGTGGAGGTGGTGCAGGGGCTGGTGGTGGAGGTGGTGGTAAGAGAGGCCGTTTCTTGTTGGACACAAAATGACTGACGAAGTGAAATCCTAATTTATCGTCCACATTTTCATTTTCATGTCGCGCTCCGGGAAAATGATGGAGTTTATGTGTACTAAAGCATTTCTTAATTAGACTTTTTTTCTTTCTTTTTCCCGACTGTTTTCCCAACTTGTTTTATCGTTTTATGACTAAGAGCCATCTATTGTCTTTTTTTTACATTTGATATAATTACAGATAAACAATAATGTCACTTTTTGGTCATTAAAGTGACGTTATTGAGGGAACACACATTTTATAGGCTACATCACAAACATCGGTGGTCGTATTCTGATTGGACGGAAGTTGCTGCCGCAGAACGGATATGACCGCCGGCACGTCACTGTAAATATAGAAGCCGGCCTAACAGACTGTCAGCCCAGGTGTCCGGACGCATTATGTGTCCCCGTATACACACTGCGACTACAGCAGGGGGGAGAGAGAGAGAGAGAGAGAGAGAGAGAGAGAGACAGAGAGAGAGAGAGAGAGAGAGAGAAACTATTTTATTTCCAGGTATGTGTCTTGCGCTCTATGACTGGGAGGCATGGGTCGGGTGTGTATATGATATGTAAATGAGGGTTTTCGCATTGCGCATGCATTGTGTCTTGACATATTAAACATTGCGGGGCACCCGGTTCTTAGCTCTAGGCTTTCACTTAGTTTTACACCATTTTCTGAAAACTTTTTGCCGTGCTTCATGAATATTAATCGGGGGTTGTGTGCGTCGGGGAATTGCAAGAGTTCCATATGAAGTGGTTTCCAACAGCAGCTTCGGCGGCGGCGGCGGCGGCGAATACGAACGGGTGGAAATCCCCATATTTTAACAACAAGCACCAAATATTGACTTAGCGGGAGCCCCGGGTTCCGCGGCACTGCGAGGTCCCAGCCCGCCGGCCGCTGCGCGTAATGCAAATGGTCTCCTCCGCCCCCCCCCCCCCCCCCCGGCAGGGGCGATCAATAATGCAGTTTCTGCCGTGCGGCGGTGGAGTTTGCTGCCGCGTCCCCGCATACCAGTGGGGGCGTGTCTCACGTGTTCATTAATACCTGCCACACGCCGACGCATGTTTATGAGGGCCAAGGATCAATTCAGCTTTGATTAACTTTGAACGATTGTCAGCTAAGACGCTTTTTTTTCTCCTTCAACCAAAGTCTCTCATTTACACATTTGATGTCGCCGTGTGTGTGTGTGTGTGTGTTTGTGTGTGTTTGCGTGCATGTGTGTGTGTGTGTGTGTGTGTGTGCGTGTGTGTGTGTGTGTGCTCGAGGAGAGGATAAAGCAAAAACGGGAATAAAGGTTTAATGAAAAAGTCAGGGAGTTGTGATGAGATCCCCGCGCTGCCAAATTAACAGACGCTTCAAAGTGCGACGCAAATTACCGGCCCCACCAAAGCAAGATGAATATCTGAAAACGCGAGATCAAAATTGTCAAGAAAGCCGCGTCGCAGTTGTAGCATAACAAAGCGCGGGCGCGTAAACCATCAGCGTTTACAACTTTCGATGAATCACGGCGCGACGATGAATCTATCTGCACCCAC
The DNA here is from genome assembly GCA_002895965.2 of Coryphaenoides rupestris. Classification (NCBI taxonomy): domain Eukaryota; kingdom Metazoa; phylum Chordata; class Actinopteri; order Gadiformes; family Macrouridae; genus Coryphaenoides; species Coryphaenoides rupestris. Next base: position 46,826 of record PIJE02001704.1, read on the forward strand.
GGAAAATAAATAAAATAAAGGGACCGGGTGGCGAGCTACTCATCCGCCCAACCGCCAGGAAGAGTTTGAAACCGCTGCGTGGGAAAAGCCGACCAAAAAAAACAACCCGCCGCTTGTCCACCCCTCAGCGTACCGCGCTCTGGGTTCCAGCGCCAGGCGTGTCCCTCAACCGCCACTTGGACCACAGCTGAACACGACAACGCGAAGGGTTCACTTCTCGGACCGGCCGCTCACGGGACGTCACGATGCGCTCAACTTTAAAATGGCTGATCAACGTCCCATCTGGTGGCCGTCCTTTTAAACCAAACCGGGGGCCATTGTGGAGCGAGAGAGAGAGAGAGAGAGAGAGAGAGAGAGAGAGAGAGAGAGAGAGAGAGAGAGAGCAGAGAAAGAGAAGAGAAGCTCCTCCTCCTCTCCTTGGGCAGCTTGGTCTCCTCGGGCTCCGTGTCCCAGATACACTCCCCGGTCTCCGGTCTCCGGTCTCCGGTCTCCGGTCCAACACTTAACCTCCGCGCCCAACGGCGACTCTCACAGTAATCATCGCCCTCGTGCCTCCCGCCGCGTTGCTTCTTAAAGGTCACGGTGAGCGTGTATTTTAGAACCTTTAGCGCGTTATCATTATGCTCGGGATGATGGTTAGTTTCAATGGCTCGCCTGTAAAGAGAAGACATTCAATATGATCTTGCGACGATAAGAAATTGCTTGAGGAAGAATTGCTATGCATCTTGTAAACAACGCCTGTGTCACCCCATTCATTTTCATGTCGCGCTCCGGGAAAATGATGGAGTTTATGTGTACTAAAGCATTTCTTAATTAGACTTTTTTTCTTTCTTTTTCCCGACTGTTTTCCCAACTTGTTTTATCGTTTTATGACTAAGAGCCATCTATTGTCTTTTTTTTACATTTGATATAATTACAGATAAACAATAATGTCACTTTTTGGTCATTAAAGTGACGTTATTGAGGGAACACACATTTTATAGGCTACATCACAAACATCGGTGGTCGTATTCTGATTGGACGGAAGTTGCTGCCGCAGAACGGATTTGACCAATCACGCGGCTCTGTGGCTGAGCGCTCGAGGCCTGACACACGTCACATGACACACGTCACATGACAGGACGACTTCGGCAGCAGCAGCAGCTCACTGATCCGAACCCGTTCACTCTGGATCGGCTAATCTGGCCGCGAATTACCGTATTTTTCGGACTATAAGGCGCACTTAAAATCCTGTAATTTTCTCAAAAATCGACAGTGCGCCTTATAATCCGGTGCGCCTTATGTATTAACCTCGAACCGATTTTATGTGGTACACGGCGCTCAAACATCTGTCAAGCCGCACCGCTTGATGGATTGTCGGCGCATTACGGCTACCGCGGAGTAATACTTGATGGATTGTCGGCGCATTACGGCTACCGCGGCGTAATACTTGATGGATTGTCGGCGCATTACGGCTACCGCGGAGTAATACTTGATGGATTGTCGGCGCATTACGGCTACCGCGGAGTAATACTTGATGGATTGTCGGCGCATTACGGCTACCGCGGAGTAATACTTGATGGATTGTCGGCGCATTACGGCTACCGCGGAGTAATACTTGATGGATTGTCGGCGCATTACGGCTACCGCGGCGTAATACTAGCCTTGCGGAGTAATACGTACTGTGCTTCAACATACCGGTAATATTATGGTGTGTGTATAAGGACTGAAGATGAAGAATTTGATGGATTTGTGGATGAGGAATGAACTGAAAAAGTGAGTGTATTGTTTTGTATTTTATGTGTTACAACTGAACAATGTTGAGAGTTATTGTGAATGAGTTGAATAAAGTTCGATTTATCTGACTGTTTTGTGTTGCTTAATGCGCCTTATAATGCGGTGCGCCTTATAATCCGGTGCGCCTTATGTATGAAAATAGACCCGTTCATTGACAGTGCGCCTTATAATCCGGTGCGCCTTATAGTCCGGAAAATACGGTACATTCCGTACATTTTCGTGAGCTCGCGTCGATTCTCGCTGTTTACAAGTTGACAAACACAGCGAGGGGGAAGCAGGGATAAACTCTCCAGCCGCCCCGTCCGCTCATTCGTCCTCACGCTCTCCCGTCGATCGATGGATCCGTCCGTCCATCCGCACGATATCCACATCTTGGAACAACAGCATGAATGTTTGATACGAACAGTGTTCGTGAAAACCATACTAATGACTTGGGTCTCATCTCGGATGGAAGGTAGAATGGAGCATAGAACAGAAGTTGTTGTTTTGGGAAGGAACGTCCGCTGTGGGTCCCAGCGATAGGAACACACACACACACACACACACACACACACACACACACACACACACACACACACACACACACACACACACTCACTCACTCACTCACTCACTCACTCACACACTCACTCACACACACTCACACACACACACACACACACACACTCCACACACACACTCACACACACACACACACACACACACACACACACACACACACACACACACACACACTCACACACACACTCACACACACACGATGCGTTCAGTCCGACAAAACCACAAAGCTGTGTCTCCGTCCACGGCCTGACGCGACCGCCGGCACGTCACTGTAAATATAGAAGCCGGCCTAACAGACTGTCAGCCCAGGTGTCCGGACGCATTATGTGTCGTTACGCATGCGTGTGTGTGTGTGTGTGTGTGCTCGAGGAGAGGATAAAGCAAAAACGGGAATAAAGGTTTAATGAAAAAGTCAGGGAGTTGTGATGAGATCCCCGCGCTGCCAAATTAACAGACGCTTCAAAGTGCGACGCAAATTACCGGCCCCACCAAAGCAAGATGAATATCTGAAAACGCGAGATCAAAATTGTCAAGAAAGCCGCGTCGCAGTTGTAGCATAACAAAGCGCGGGCGCGTAAACCATCAGCGTTTACAACTTTCGATGAATCACGGCGCGACTATCTATCTGCACCCACGGAAATAAATAAAATAAAGGGACCGGGTGGCGAGCTACTCATCCGCCCAACCGCCAGGAAGAGTTTGAAACCGCTGCGTGGGAAAAGCCGACCAAAAAAAACAACCCGCCGCTTGTCCACCCCTCAGCGTACCGCGCTCTGGGTTCCAGCGCCAGGCGTGTCCCTCAACCGCCACTTGGACCACAGCTGAACACGACAACGCGAAGGGTTCACTTCTCGGACCGGCCGCTCACGGGACGTCACGATGCGCTCAACTTTAAAATGGCTGATCAACGTCCCATCTGGTGGCCGTCCTTTTAAACCAAACCGGGGGCCATTGTGGAGCGAGAGAGAGAGAGAGAGAGAGAGAGAGAGAGAGAGAGAGAGAGAGCTCCTCCTCCTCTCCTTGGGCAGCTTGGTCTCCTCAGGCTCCGTGTCCCAGATACACTCCCCGGTCTCCGGTCTCCGGTCTCCGGTCTCCGGTCCAACACTTAACCTCCGCGCCCAACGGCGACTCTCACAGTAATCATCGCCCTCGTGCCTCCCGCCGCGTTGCTTCTTAAAGGTCACGGTGAGCGTGTATTTTAGAACCTTTAGCGCGTTATCATTATGCTCGGGATGATGGTTAGTTTCAATGGCTCGCCTGTAAAGAGAAGACATTCAATATGATCTTGCGACGATAAGAAATTGCTTGAGGAAGAATTGCTATGCATCTTGTAAACAACGCCTGTGTCCTCACATACACACCCCATGTCTTCATACACACCCCATGTCTTCATACACACGACGTGTCCTCACATACACACCCCATGTCTTCATACACACGACGTGTCCTCACATACACACCCCATGTCCTCACATACACACGACATGTCCTCACATACACACCCCATGTCTTCATACACACGACGTGTCCTCACATACTCATCCATGTCCTCGCATACACATCCATGTCCTCACATACACACCAAAAGTCCACATACACACCCCATGTCTTCATACACACTACATGTCCTCACATACACATTACATGTCCACACATACACACCCCATGTCTTCATACACCCACTATGTCCTCACATACTCACCCCACATACACACTCATATCTTCCTAGCAGACCCCATGTAATAACTCACGTCCTCGTGTGGAGCCCCTAGTGGCTTCCTCAGGGGAGACACAAGAAATTGGAAAATCACATTTGGGAATTCTGTTCCGTCTCCAGCGAGAGATGGAACGGTTTCGCTCCAAGCAATTCCTTGATGTGCAACCTGGGCGAGTGGCCGCGGCGTACCGTCCGATGGCGGGTGCTGCTGCTCGTCCCACAAAAAGGGAAATTGGCGGACGTTTTGACAGATCTTTAGTCCGAGCTGCGCGGCCGTCAGGGAGCCACCGTCGCCCACCGCTGGGGCGCACGGGAGAGAAGAAAACCCGTCTTTTGGGATTCGTTCCAGTTTGTACATGGAACTGTAAAGGGGGTGTTTGCGGAGTGTGAGGACGCTGTCGTCCACGCGGACCGGCACGACGCTCGGTTCCCGCCGGGGGGCCCCTCTGCCGTGCGGCGTGAGGGCTGATCGGCCAATACAAAACAACTCATACTGTCTACGCTGTGGGCGCCCGCGACGTCACAAGTGGGAGCGTCCTCCCACATGTCCGACTGGACGGATCAGCCCACCAGCCTGCGACCCAACCGGTGGACCCGTACCGACGGGGTCGCGGGCTGATCCGCGGGCATCCGTCGCACATCTGAGTCACTCCCACTTGTGATGTCACTCGAGGGTAGATTTTGACGTGGCTTGGTAATGGCTGATCACAGCACACCTGGTGGCGAGATAGGGTTACTTCCTGTCAATTGACAGCCATCACATGTATTGATCCCGCATGATACGAGGCTATTGATTAGGGGAAAGGGTAATGTTGTGATCGGGTTTCAACGGCTCTTGGAAGACCTGGTAAATAAAGTTACATTTTAAATCACATAGAAATAAAAATCTAATATAATACAAAATACTTAAATAGTTTAAATAAATACAGAGAACCTGCAGGTATGGGGACATGGTCATTGTCTTGTGGATGTTAAGCTGTTCGTGTTTAAACGCTCAGGCTTCGTGTGGTCGCTGCACGTTTGTGTTTCTTGTGAAGCCGCTGGTCCGCCACAAACCCGCGAGGAGTCTGCAGGGACGTTGTAGCTTCCACGTCCACCGGTGGTTCCTTCAGATACTGTGTCAACTCTTCTCCAACCCGCGTCAGTTCTGGATGTTAACAACGTCACCGTTTTCAATCCCAGATCTGCTTAAGTCTCTCGTACGACAACACATTTCTGCGTCGATAAATAGTTGAAAAATAGTTTGTCCCTCCGCTACTTAAATTGTTCTCTCGACAGCTTCCCGCTCTCCATTATCCGTCTTACTATCTTGTGCTTCCAGCTATTGGCTGGAAATTAACTCATTTTTCACGGAGACTGTTCTGTCAGGAACGCATATCAACGCTAAACAAATGTGTGAAATGTAATCAGTTACTGCAGCCTTACTTTAAATAAATTTTATCTTAACCCTGCACAGTCGGCATCCGCTGTCATCTCCCCGGCTTTTATTGTCCCAGAGATGAAGAGTAATTGTGGGAAAAGCCCCGACTCGGTTTTCCGGTGTGATCCGTTTGAAGCGCGCTCCCGTAACCTGGAACGGGAACGCGGGAGCGCGGCGGCGGCGGCGGCGGTGGCGGCGGCGGTGGCGGCGGCGGCGGCCAGATGGTTTCAGCGCACGCGGTCGTTAAAGCGCAAATCCTCCTCGGCAATCAGTTTAGTGAATTTGCATTTAAATGTGTTTGACCTTGGGAGTGCGTGCGTGTGTAGACGGCCTGGTCTTTGTTGCCGCACACCTTTAATTGGCTAATTATTTTGGGTTTTGTGTTCAGCCCGATTCATTATCCCCGGTGTTTGTTTTTTTGCTTTCTGCTGAGAGGTGATTATGCTGAAAATGTGTAAGTGTCTCGTTTCCTGGAATAACAGCGGTCCGTGTGTTGTGCTGGCGGCGGGCCGGGCGTGCGTGGTTAATAAACCTAGATATGGACACACAGCTCTCTGCTCTCTCCCTGTGTTTCCTCGCGGTCTTCATGTAGCATCTGACTCATTCGTCCAACGTGGCTTGTCGTGCATTGAAGAAGATGTGTCTTTAAGGACATTAAGCGTGACGGCTTCCGATCAAGACTGTGTACAGGGTGGGGGTGGGGGGGAAGGTAGACATCAGTGGGCATCGGGGTAGGCAGTCGCTCAGGAGGTATAAGAGCGGTCGTCTGGCAAAGGAAGGTCGCTGGTTCGATCCCCGGGCTCCTCCCCCTCCTAGCTAAGTGTGGAGGTGTCCCTGAGCAAGACACCACCTAACCCTACCTGCTCCTCCTAGCTAAGTGTGGAGGTGTCCCTGAGCAAGACACCACCTAACCCTACCTGCTCCTCCTAGCTAAGTGTGGAGGTGTCCCTGAGCAAGACACCACCTAACCCTACCTGCTCCGGACGTGTTGGTTGTCACCTTGCATGGTTGGCACCGCCGTCGGTGTAATGAATGGGTGAATGTGAGGCGATACTGTAAAGAGCTTTGGATAACAGTGATGTATAAATGTAATCCATTTACCATCGGGAATCGCACCCTGAGCCCTGGTAGCCTGGAGTTGAACACCCAACCCCCCTCATTGCCACTCTACCACTCCCTCTCTTATTTCACACTTCACCAACGTGTTGTTAGACGTTAGATGAACTGCAGAAAGATGTACTTTTATGCACAACGTGATTTGACAAGCTATCCCCCCCCCCCCACCCCCCACCCCCCCCCCTATTTGCCAAACCGACTCCGGCCGTAATCTCGATGTGAGCGCCGCGGTGGAGCTGTCGCGGTGTGTAGGCAGCGTCCCCGGCGCCTGCGGAGCGCTCACTTCGATGCAGCATTCATCTCCCCACAATGGCGGCTGGAGGGAAGGATGTTGTTGTTGTTGGTTGTTGTTCAATTCTATAAACCTGTAATTGAACTGTATCAAGTAGGTGCTAATACTGGAGTACGGCAGGTACTCGCATCGAGCAGCTCATTTTGGACTCTCAGAAGTTCCCGGGTTCGATCCCCAATGTCTGCAGCGTACCAGACTAGCCTATCGGGGGGCCCACGAGCAAGATGCCCTCCGGTGTGTGGGGCTACAGCCTCACCTGGCCCAGTTAGAGTCTGGGGGGTGGGTGGGGCTACAGCCTCACCTGGCCCAGTTAGAGTCTGGGGGGTGGGTGGGGCTACAGCCTCACCTGGCCCAGTTAGAAGTCTGGGGGTGGGTGGGGCTACAGCCTCACCTGGCCCAGTTAGAGTCTGGGGGTGGGTGGGGCTACAGCCTCACCTGGCCCAGTTAGAGTCTGGGGGGTGGGTGGGGCTACAGCCTCACCTGGCCCAGTTAGAGTCTGGGGGGTGGGTGGGGCTACAGCCTCACCTGGCCCAGTTAGAGTCTGGGGGGTGGGTGGGGCTACAGCCTCACCTGGCCCAGTTAGAGTCTGGGGGGTGGGTGGGGCTACAGCCTCACCTGGCCCAGTTAGAGTCTGGGGTGGGTGGAGACAGGCGGAGGAGGAGACGGGTGGAGGAGACGGGCGGAGGAGACGGGCGGTGGAGACGGGCGGAGGAGGAGACGGGCGGTGGAGACGGGCGGAGGAGGAGACGGGTGGTGGAGACGGGTGGAGGAGACGGGCGGTGGAGACGGGCGGAGGAGACGGGCAGGAGGCAGGCAGTGCAGTCGGAGCAAATCACATTTCTCAAACTTTTCAACCCTCCCCCCAGAAAAGAGAGAGGAGAACGTCTGGGTTTGATTCCTTCCCTTGTTGACCTAATTTTGTCTGAAACATTTCTTAATATCCATGAGGTTCAGTGGAGCCGGGCTCCCGTGCCTTATAATAATAATAATAATAATAATATAATGATAATAATGATAATAATAATAATGATGATAATGATGATAATAATGATAATAATAATAATAATAATAATAATAATAATGATAATAATAACGTTAGGGCCGGCGCGCATACTGCCAGGGTGTTACCCAGATGAGTGTCAACTAAATGAAGTGTGAGAACAAATTGAGAGAGAGAGAGAGAGAGAGAGAGAGAGAGAGAGAGAGAGAGAGAGAGAGAGAGAGAGAGAGACTCGACTCAAAACCAAAATGGCCTCCGTGGAGAGGGATTGTATCTGTCCCATTGTCATTTCTTTCTTCAGAGGTGGGATAGGATAGTAAAGTTAAGTGGCTCGGCCTTCTGAGTCGAGAGGTTGGGGGTTCTAATCTCCCGTCGTTCTTACCCGCATGGACAAGATGCCCTTGAGCAAACCCTGCCTATTGTTATTGGTCCATACCATCTGTAATGCATGTACTTTTTGCTACTGCTGATATCGTGTGTATATATACTGTATATACTGTATATACTGTATATACTGTATATAGATTTATTTTCTGTATTTCCCCTTCATAGCTTTTACTCGTATTTTAAGAAAGTATCTTTTGAATCTGTCGTCAAGTCCTGTGAGTCCTGCAGTGACACCCGAATCCCGCCTGACTCTGTGATTCATTTTTCCAGCTCTATTATAGTTTCTCGATTCTATTCCGGGCGACAGCTCAGTCGCTGAAATAGAATCAGAATCGCCGCGTGCGAGCGAGCTAGCGAGCGACGGTCGTAACGGCAGCGGTGTTCGGTGAGAAAGTGTGTCGTCGTCGTGGTTACAGCCGGAGCAGGAGTCGGAGGACGGAGCCGGGAGCTGGACAGCATTCGTGTCGGCTCTGGAGAACTTCCCGTTGTCGAGGGGGAGCGGCCGAGGGAGCTAATGAGCGCGGCGGCGTTTAAAAACACCGGCGCGGCGCAATCCACGCGGCCCCACTAATGGCCTCTGTTGAGTCCTTTTAAAACGCCGCTCGCTACTCAGGTAGCTCGGTAACTATCGCTGGGGGACAGGTAGGCGGGTTGGTGGGCGGCTGGACGTGAAACATCATATTCCTATTCATTTGTTCATCAAGGGAAATTCTTGTGCCACAGGTTGCTCAAAAATACCAACAAGATAAGCATATAAACAATAAAATAATATATGTACAGTGAATAAGCCTAAAAGAAAAATATAGGTGAGATATTTAGTCAACAAAACAAGTTGACAATGGCATTGAGAAGTAGGAATGAGAATTACTCACTAATATCACTTGCACATGATATTAAGAGTATTGTACATGATGGTGAAAGGTAATATTGGTCGGTTATATAGATCAGTAGAAATTTGAAATACAATAATATAGAGTGGAAATGTGTCAAGGTCATCATAGAAGCTCTTCGCTCTCTTCGCTCACGGCAAGCTCTTCGAGGTTGCCGTGGTGTTCATTCACGGCCCCACAATGGCTCCTCTGTTCATCGTTTACAGTCCTGGTCCGGTTTAAAGAAGAAGCACTTCTTTAAGAGCCGTCCTGCCATTGGCCGTCGGTCCGTCCGTCCGTCCGTCCATCACCCGAAACCGCTCGCCGGGAGGCCGGAGTCTGTCCCGGCGCGTTACCATAGCAACGGCGGGGTGGTGGTGGCGGCGGCGGGGGCTGGATGCCACGCGGGGGTCGAACACATTCACTCACATTCACACTTGAGTCTGAACCCCACGGAGACAAGTGTGCCGTCGCCAAGCTGTCTTTCAAGGGCAGGATGGATGGGGGAGGCGGGGAGGCATCTGGACTGAAGCCACGCAAACAACAAGTCCACACGGACGGGTTCTCATGTCGGTTCTGAAGTACACAGGGACGGGTTCTCATGTCGGTTCTCGCGTCCAAACGGACGGGTTCTCATGTCCACACGGACGGGTTCTCATGTCGGTTCTCAAGTCCACACGGACGGGTTCTCATGTCGGTTCTCAAGTCCACAGAGACGGGTTCTCAAGTCCACGGGGGCCGGTTCTCATGTTGGTTCTCACGTCCACAGGGACGGGTTCTCATGTCGGTTCTCAAGTCCACAGGGACGGGTTCCCCTGTTGGTTCTGAAGTCCACAGGGACAGGGTTCTCGTGTCGGTTCTCACGTCCACACGGATGAGCTCTCAAGTCCACAGGGACGGGTTCTCATGTCGGCATTCACGTCCACACGGACAGACGGGAACGAGAGACCCTGAAGAATCACTTTCAAACCCAAACCCACAGCCTGTCCCCACATGTCACGATGCGAAGCTGTTTGCTCATCACAACACATCCCTCACGACACAATGCACCTCTCAGGAGCCGTTACAACACAATACGTCTGTCTATTAGACTGTTATGAAAGTGCATATTTGCTTTTGAAACACTGTGGGGAATTGGCCCGGCTTCCGACGCTGAATGGATAATCCAAGGTTAAGAGCTTTCAACGGTTAATAATTCTGGAAAGCCACATGAGCTGAATGTACTGGGAATGAATGGCTTGGAAGAAAAGGGGCCGATATTCGCCATCACGATCACATCACGCTTTTTTTTTCTCCATCGTGTCGTGTTTCGTGTTGTAAGTGGTTCGCGTTTGTTCGCTCCAAACGCGAAAATGAAAAAAGTAAGCGACCATTTCTCAAGTCTTCTGGAAGCGTCTCCGGCGCTACGCTGAGCATCGACGGACCACGTTTACCGCTAGCGTGCGAGTCTTATGGATCCTGCCTGTTTGTACAACGCTATTTTACCAAGCCCTCCTTGGCTCTCTCTCTCTCTCTCTCTCTCTCTCTCTCTCTCGCTCGCTCTCTCGAGGCCCGGTCACAGTCAGGGCAATGGAGTGTGCCTTGCCTTAACCCTGTCACTTTGATAGAGTGAATACATTGTGAGAGATAATGGAAACTTTCTATTCAGCGCGGGCAGGAATGAAGAGAGTCTTCCGACTCATTCATCAACATTGATTACTGTACGGCCCCCGGGTCTGGAGCGGGGCCGCTGCTCAGGCGCACACAAAGACTCCTCCGCACGACCGCAGGTGGGGGGGGATCTGAAAAACGACAAAAGTGCAATACTGGCCCCTGCGAACGCATCACCCCAATTTGTTTTAAGGTTGAGGCTGTACAGCGCATGAAATATTAGGGGCTCCAGAGTTTTTTTTTTCTCCCTGAGCTTCCTGTGAGTGTGATTCAAGGTTTGCTGCAAAAGAAACCGGGCCCGGGAACGCCGCTGTGAGGAACCCCGGCCACCAATCCCATACAGTCGAGTAGATATCGATATCTGGAGTTTAAAGAAAGTCTCCCCCCACACACACACACACACACACACACCGTTTTCTTTCAGCAGATTTACAAAAGTGAAAAGCATGCAATACGCGTCGGTGACAACTGGTTATAAACAAAGTCTGCGCTTGATGGATGACGATAGATCAGTGGACTGCATTAGATAGATTGCTTGCTTGTGAAATTTGAACCCCGCCGTCCCACACCCTCCCACAACCCCCTGCCGATATTGTGGGTGGAGGAGGACACGAGGTGGTGGTGGTGGTGGTGGTGACGGAGACGGGAGACTCGCCAGCTCCCCCTCGCTGTGACGGAGAGGGAGGAGACGGAGCTAGTAGGAGCGCAGACTTTTCGAACCGTCCGATTCTCTAGATCCGCGCGTCCGTTGTTGTTGTTGTGCTGTGTGAAGGACGTCGTATTAAATGGACGCTTGACATTCAACTTTACTTGCAATGTTCCGGGTTTGCAAACACACACACACACGCACACACAGCACGCACCACGCCGCACCACGCACGACGCACGCACGCACACAACACCACACACACACACACACACACACACCACACACACACACACACACACACACACACACACACACACACCACACACACACACACACACACACGCGCACACACACACACACACTGTGGGGGGGATGATTGGTGATTCATTCAACACAATAACGACGAGATGGAGCGCCTCCCGCTGTAACAAAAGCCCTTTTTGGATCCGTTGGGAGTACAGTGTGGGTGGTGTGGTGGTGGGGAGATAGTGTGGGGGTGTGGCGTACGGTAATAGGGGGTATGGGTGGGATGGTTGTGTGTGTGTGTGTGTTGTGTTGTGGTGTGTGTGTGTGTGTGATGTGCGTGGTGTGTGGTGGTGGTGTGTGTGTGTGTGAAGAATGATTGATGAATGGACTGGTGGCGTTATGCTGCTAGGACTGTTAATGAAAGTCCGACCCCAGATGACCATGATGCTCTCCTCCACCTCTCCAGGAGAAGGAGGAAGAGGAGAGAGGAGGAGAGAGGGAGGGCAGGAGACAGGAGGAAGGAGGAGAGGAGAGGAAGGCAGAGGAGGAGGGGAGAGGAGAGGAGGGAGGGGAGGGGAGGGGAGGGGAGAGGAGAGGAGAGGAGAGGAGAGGAGAGGAGAGGAGAGGAGGAGAAGGAGAGGAGGAGAGGATGGGAGAGGAGAGGGAGAGGAGGGAGGAGGAGGAGGGAAGATGGAAGAGCGAGAGGAGGAGGAGGGGAGGAGGGGAGGAGGAGAGGAGAGGAGAGGAGAGGAGAGGAGGAGAGGAGAAGAAGAGAGGAGGAGAAGGGTGGGGGATTAGGAGGTGAGGGAGGAGGGAGGCATGAGGGGAGTGGTGACCACAGCCCTCCCAGTATCAGGACCCATGTGCTATGGGCCGGGGGGGGGCACGGCATCTGGATCCTGCTTGATCCCACCGAAGTACAATCACGTCGCACCGGGATGGCTCATCGTCCTGCAGGAACCCCTGCGGAGTCATGGTGGGCACCACTTTAATTAATCTCTCGTAATCATAAAACATTTACCCGCGCCCCACAAGAGTGTGTGTGTGTGTGTGTGTCTGTGTGTGTGTGGTGTGTGTGTGTTGTGTGTGTGTGTGGTGTGTGTGTGTGTGTGTGTGTGTGTGTGTGTGTGACGTGTGTGTGTGTGTGTGGTGTGTGTGCTGTGCGCTGTGTGTGTGTGTGTGACGTGTGTGTGTGTGTGATGTGTGGTGTGTGTGTGTGTGTGTGTGTGTGACGTGTGTGTGTGTGTGTGTGTGTGTGACGTGTGTGTGTGTGTGTGAGACAGCACCGACAGCACAGAAGGTTCAGATGTACTCAACGTCCAACGGACACGACTTAAAAACATCAGTCACAACGTTACAGAGGAAGAAGATGCCCCAGTCTGCAAATATGACAAAAGGGGAAGATAGGAAATCTGTAAATGCCCCCGTCGTCAAACAGTTAAACAACCGGACCCCCCGGCTTGCATGTGAGTTATTTTCAACGGGGCGCCGAGCTTGACGCCGTGCCCCGGTGGACGAGCGTGACGGATTTCGTCCGCCGTTGCGTGTGGACTCCGAAGCACAGCGCCGGCTCAAATGCAAAATCTTCCAGGAGAAGGAGGGGCGGGGCGACAACAGCAATTTAAAGGGAATGACACGATGAATACATCACCAAGAGTTCCCCCGCGAGTGCGCTTGATTGAACACGAGGAGAACAAGTTCCAGGTCGCCGGGAGGATTGCACTCGATTATTATCGGGAACGGTGCGGCCCGCGGTACGAGAACGCCGGGAGTGACTTTGTGTAGGAAGGGTTATGAAAATGGACTGAGGTGGGGGTGAAGACAAAGCGATGTGAGCGACGGCAGCAGCGGAGCGAAGGGCTGAGCTGTTGAGCTGGTGTGTGTCTGCAGTTTATTCCAGGACGCGTGGCTTTGTGTACAGGACTCTGCTCTCCGTGACGGATGGAATGGAACACCGTTTTCGTATCCATTTCATTATAATCGGCTGGCGGTTGTTTACTCTGAATTTAATGTGCAATGGCTATAAAAACGGATATGACTACGCTGGGCAGAAACTGGGCCAGCGCTACTATGGGAGCTGTTTCATAATAATCGATATGGCCGGCCGCAGCAAAACCGCAACGTTTGCGGAAAGAGAGAAAACGAAATGGCTCGGAGGGAAACTGAAGGAACTAGGCATCCCGGCCCCAATATCAGACCCAGACCTTTCATGTGGAACATCTGCAAGGTCCGATCTTCCCTGGAGAAGCGGCTGCGCGGTCGGCTACACGTCCGACATCCACGCCGTCAGACGCTCAACCCGTCAACACTATTTACACGTCGCCTAAATATTTTATGTCCCCGCGGTGCCGCTGCTAGCCCCGGCCAACTTCCCCAAACGCCTCGTGCTCAACGTTTCAACGTTCGACCGAGAACATTCTGGAACTGAACTGATCTTACAAGAGTGTGTATCTGCGTGCATGGTGTGTGTCTGTTAAAAAAAAGATGATAAAGTCTCGTCCCAGCTTGCTTAAACGAGCTCTGAGTGGTAAATTATAAAACGTCTGAAGGACATGCGTACATTTTGAGCTGCAAAACAAACGGATGCATTTAGCGACGGCGGCGACGGCGGCTTGAAGTTTCCGTCGCGGCTCGCCTGCTGAGCAGGTAAACAAACCGAGGTCGAGGAAGAGGAGGCTGTCGCCATGGCGATGGTGCGCAGCAGATGCAAACACTCGAGGCATTGATTAGCTCGCAACTATTCAGCGTCATGCTAATGCGTCGGAGGGGGAAATTATATTCCGACAAAAGGCGTCCGAGAGAAGTTTCTGGAAATAATTGTTGTAGTTTGTAATAAATAAATAAATAAACACGCAAACCTTTTTACTATGTGAGTTAGGAAGTGTTTTACATTTAAAAGCCAGTAAACACAGCAAGAGCTGATGAAGAACACGATAAGAGATAACCCAGCGAACAGTGAAATAAAATACCAGAATTAAATGATAAAAATATAATGAGCATGTAAAATTAACCATGCGGAAGAAAACAAGAAACTGGGTGTGAAACAAAAACACAAATAAAAGCTTTAAATAAATAATAAAATGGCTGAAAATGTATGAGAAATGTATCTGAGTTGCTTTCTAAGTGCTGTTTCTGTCTTTAACTCACGTTTACATTCACAACCTTTAATTACGTCGACGTTGAGAAGAAATGACTCAAATGACTTAATGCAAAACAGTAATTTAGAATTGAGTCGATGTTTTGTCGTCATGCAGCAGCAACATGTTTCAACATATTAATATATTTATACAGGTATACATAGAAGAGTTAAAAGAAGGTCGAATTATATTCTAATCTGACATTCCTCTTCCCGGTAAATTGCTGTGTGAATGACTTAATATAAAAGCACTCACACAATTATTTCATTAGGCCTTGGCCCACATTTTATCTTCATCTCGCTCACAAGTTGTTTCCGGAAATGACTTGCGTACTCAAGACGAAATCACCGAATTAAAGTCATTATTGAGCTTAATTAGTAACCGGCTGAGTAATTGACGTAGTGTGCGTGTGTGTGTGTGTGTGTGTGCGTGCACGTGTGTGTGCGTGAGTGGGCTTAGATAGGATCTTTCCATCATTTTTCCAGCGCACGCCCACCCCCCCTCCCCCCGCCGCCGCCACACGTAAGACGGCGGGAGGCTGAGAGATATTGGAGGCGCGGTTGCTGATGGACTTCCAGAGCCTTTAAGAAGCTTTAACTGAGCTCACCTGTGCGTGCACCACGGCTGAGAGCGCTGGCCTTTGGACTCCAGAGAGTGTGTGTGTGCGTGTGTGTGTGTGTGTGTGTGTGCGTGTGGTGTGTGGTGTGTGCGTGTGCATGTGTGTGCGTGTGCATGTGTGTGTGTGTGTGCATGTGTGTGCTGTGTGTGCATGTGTGTGTGTGCATGTGTGTGTGCATGCGTGTGTGCGTGTGTGTGTGCATGTGGTGCGTGTGTGTGGTGTGTGTGTGTGTGCGTGTGTGCGTGTGTGTGCGTGTGCATGTGTGTGTGTGTGTGTGCGTGTGTGCGCGTGCGTGTGTGTGTGTGTGTATCGGTTGGAGGTGGAGAGCAGAATCCATTACGAGCTTTTAGGTTCAGGATGTGTCTGTAATCACCTGACGTTTATTCTTGTTTTATTGTCATCGTACATAAAAAAAAACCAACAATATTTGCGGTCTCTTGCGTGTCCTGAGGGTTGCCATGTTTTTAGGGGTTTGATTTATTACGTTTTATTTGTTTGTATTTCTGCTTTTTTTTTTACTGTGTGCTGACTATCGTATTCTTTATTTTTTTTAATATAGTTATCGCTCCACACAGCTTCGTTTATTTAATACATTGCTCGGTAACACGGAGCACTCGCTTTTCTAGCAGGGCTGTGTAAATACTGTAAAAGTAGTTTATTATTATTATTATTATTTGTATTATTCTTACGCGTTGGCCTTCAACACTTCACAAGCAGGACACACATAAACCTCTTATCTGAAATGAGGGACTCTCTCCATTAAAATAAAATATAAGTACAAATACAAACGCAAAAATACAGTAAAACAAGTTCAAGGCAATTTTATTTATTAAGCCTTTAATCACAGTCTCAAAGGGCTTCGCTTTTACAGTCCTGAATAAACATGGGAAATGTGGAAAAATATGCATATATACTGTGTATATATATATATATATATATATATATATATATATATACATGTACTGTACATAGAACATACTGTACATATGCATAACAATATATCTGTATATTGATATCAGGGGTCAAGGGGTCAAAGGGGGGTGTGCATGTCAGTGATGCAGGGGTCATTGTGTCACAGCCTGCGGCGTTTGTGATACAGAGGTCAAAAGGTGTGTGTGTGTGTGTGTGTGGGGGGAAGGGGGGTGTGTGTGTGTGTGTGTGTGCGTGCCTGCGTGTGTGGTGTGTGTGGTGTGGGTGTGTGTGTGGGGGGTGGGTGTGTGTGTGTGGGGGGGGGGTGTGTGTGGTGTGTGTGTGTGTGTGTGGGTGTGTGTGTGTGGGGGGGTGTGTGTGTGTGGGGGGGAGGGTGTGTGTGTGTGTGTGTGTGTGTGTGTGCGACTTAAGAATAAAAGCAATAGAATAATAAATGTACAGTGAATACGCCTAAGAGAACAATATACTGTCGGTGCGATATTTAGTTAACAAAACATAAAGATAAGAATAGAGCAGGTTTACAGCATTCATAGTTACAAGGTTAATAGAATGAGTTTCATAATTACTAGGTTGTCTGCATAATATCTGAGATAAGAGCAGACGTGTCATTCTGAGAGCAGTACCAACATCTAAGAACATACAACATGCTAAACAATGTTGAGTAATATTAATAATGCTAAGACGTACAAACACGCAAATTAGTGCAAGTTGTATCCAAAGCGACGTACAATAAGTACATTTGTTTAAAGAGAGACAGCAATACTGTACATCGCTGTGGTGCATAAAGTTAACACGCAATTAACTTCACATCACGGCAGGGGGGGGGGGGGTGGGACACACACACACACACACACACACACACACACACACACACACACACACACACACACACACACACATACACACACACACAATCCCACCCCCCAAGTGAAGGTCGTTCCACGGCAATCTATTTCAAACCAATCACGGAGCTGTGTCGTGTGTGTGTGTGTGTGTGTGTGTGTGTGTGTGTGTGTGTGTGTGTGTGTGTGTGTGTGTGTGTGTGTGTGTGTGTGTACCCTCGCGGGAGTCTGTCTGACAGCCCTCCCCCCTCCAGGCTAACCGCTAGCCCGCGCTGCAGAGTAATTAACTCGCGGCGCTAGCCGGGCTACGGCGGTGTGCTAGCCCGTCGCGGTGGCGGCGGCGGCGGCGGCGGCGGCGGCGGTGGTGACGGCTCACCCCCACAGGGAGGGACATGGAAACTCTGCGGCGGTGTGTGTTGTGTTGTCATGTGTGGCGCGCGGCGGCGGGTGGCTCTTGGCTCGGCGTCTCGTCGCGTTGCCAAGGGTCACCGATGGACGCGGGCGCGGCGGCGCTATGAGATACTAGCTAGGAGTAGCTGTTGTTGTTGTTGTTGTTGTTGTTGTTGTTGTGTTCTGCTGCTGCTGTCCCGACCGTCGGGGATCGAGAGAGAGAAACAAGAGAATCAAGGCTGTGATGTTCCTCCTCTTCTCTCAGCGGACGTGTGGTTCTTGAAGTTGATTGAAGCAATTTGTTTGACAGACAGAAACACGTATTGATAACATTTATTGTGACTTAAAGAGAGGAGCAGCGATTTCTACACAACCTTTTTTTTTTAAATAGTAAATGGATTGCATTTATATCGCGCTTTTATCCAAAGAGCTTTACAGTGTTGCCTCACATTCACCCATTCATACACCGACGGTGGTGTCAACCATGCAAGGTAACAACCAACACGTCAGGAGCAGGTAGGGTTAGGTGGTGTCTTGCTCAGGGACACCTCCACACTTAGCTAGGAGGAGCAGGTAGGGTTAGGTGGTGTCTTGCTCAGGGACACCTCCACACTTAGCTAGGAGGAGCAGGTAGGGTTAGGTGGTGTCTGGCTCAGGGACACCTCCACACTTAGCTAGGAGGAGCAGGTAGGGTTAGGTGGTGTCTTGCTCAGGGACACCTCCACACTTAGCTAGGAGGAGCAGGTAGGGTTAGGTGGTGTCTTGCTCAGGGACACCTCCACACTTAGCTAGGAGGGGGAAGAGCCCGGGGATCGAACCAGCAACCTTCCTGTTGCCAGACAACCGCTCTTATACCTCCTGAGCTACTGCTGCCGCTTCTGTTGCTTCTGTCGGCGTTCAGCGTGTTTGGATGTGGGGGTCGTGGGCTGGATGTGGGACGGCGGCGAGGTCCTCTGAGGGCCCAGCGGTGATTAAGTGCTACACATGCAAATAAAGCTGACATGAGTTCACTGGAGTTTCATCAATTATTCACACCTTTTACTCCGACTACACGGAGCCTGTCGCTTCTGCAGACGTTGATTGATTGATTTTCGTCCCCCCCAAAAAATATTGGAATTCAAAGTAATTTATTTTAAAAGGTTTAAATTTTTATTCCAGCTTTAAAGCAGCTTTTGCCAAAGGCTGGGAAGGTACAATTTTCTTGATGTGATTCTGTCTGTAGTTAATAATATAATTGTACATACACAGTGAATGTCGGCCTACAGTATCTATAATCCTACAGCTATAGAATCAAGCTGAATTGGGATTCAACCATTTTATTAATCGTCACCCTTTATTTAATTTATTGTATATCAAACAAAGCGATGATTGCTGTCTCTGATTGGCCCAGCTTAGTGTCAGGTCAGGTGATCATCAAATCCGAGCCAATCAGATGAAAGATGAAATCAGATTGACATCCATTTGCAGCTTCCGGTGTTTTCCACCGTAGATGGTTCTTCCCCGACACACACACACACACACACACACACACACACACACACACACACACACACACACACACACACACACACACACACACACACACACACACACACACACACACACACACTCTCTCTGCACACACACACCTACACACAATTTCTCTGCACACACACACACACACACACACACACACACTCTCTGCACACACACACACACACACACTCTCTGCACACACACACACTCACCTACGCACCTACACACACACACACCTACACACACACCTACACACACACACACACACACACCTACACACACACACACACACACACCTACACACACACACACACCTACACACACACACACACCTACACACACACACACTCTCTCTCTGCACGCACACACACTCACCTACGCACCTACACACACACACACCTACACACACACACACACACACCTACACACACACACACACACACACACACACCTACACACACACACACACACACACACCTACACACACACACACACACACACACACACCACACACACACACACACTCTCTCTACACACACTCACCTACACACACACACACACACTCTTTGCACACACACACACATACACTGACACACACACACAGTTTACTTTCTCTCTGACCTCCGAGCTTTTGTAAATTAAAGGCGTCTGCGCTCCCTCGCCGCCACATTTACTTGATAAAATGAAAAATGGTTTAGTTGGGCGCGGGGGGGGGAGAGACTCATTGAGATAAATCTGTCTGAACGTTCCTATTATGCGCCAAGTTGGACTGTAAGATTAGATCTGCTGTTGGCTCCTGGGTCTATCACTGCTGCTGCTGGCTCCTGGGTCTATCACTGCTGCTGCTGGCTCCTGGGTCTATCACTGCTGCTGTTGGCTCCTGGGTCTATCACTGCTGCTGCTGGCTCCTGGGTCTATCACTGCTGCTGTTGGCTCCTGGGTCTATCACTGCTGCTGCTGGCTCCTGGGTCTATCACTGCTGCTGTTGGCTCCTGGGTCTATCACTGCTGCTGTTGGCTTGATGTTCCCCATGCTAAATGCATTCGTAACTTCGTAAAATTCATAATCAACAACAAAAATGTACAATTAGAATCCCCCACAATGCATTGTGTGCGAGTGTGTAGCATCGTGTCCGCCGAGCTTGCCTGTGTGTCACACGGCCATCAGATAGCACGCTAAGTAATAACACGTTCATTTGCTTCCTGACAAGTCGATTAAAACCCACAGTTTCACGCGGAGATCAGCGTTCTGAACCAACCCCCAACCCCCACACCCCTTGCATCTCTCCGGCGTCGACTAATCGCAGAATGATTGCCGATATGTCGACCGCGGCGTCTTAATAACGTTAGCGTCTGCCAGCCGACAGGAGACATCTGCATGGCCCGGCGCTCCTGCTCCTGCTCCTGCTCCTGCTCCTGCTCCTGCAGCAGGAGCAGGAGCAGGAGCAGGAGCCCAGCGAGGACTTCAGGGACAGGAACACTAGCACCGCTCTGGCTGTGATCGCCACGCCACCTCCACCCCTCTCTCTCTCCTGGCGCCGCTGAAAACATCCGTTGTCATTTGTCAAAATCACCTCGTTGTGCCGATTCTGCCAACGAGCGTTTACCGCGTGGACGCCTTCGCCGTTTGTACAGATCTGCGTCGCTCAGTAGGACAGAGATTGGTGGACAGTGTAGCCGTGAATCACCGTACAAGTAAATGCTAAATGGATTGCGTTTATCTGGCGCTTTTATCCAAAGTGCTTCACAGTATTGCCTCACATTCACCCATTCATACACCGACGGCGGTGTCAACCATGCAAGGTAACAACCAACACGTCAGGAGCAGGTAGGGTTAGGTGGTGTCTTGCTCAGGGACACCTCCACACTTAGCTAGGAGGAGCAGGTAGGGTTAGGTGGTGTCTTGCTCAGGGACACCTCCACACTTAGCTAGGAGGAGCATGTAGGGTTAGGTGGTGTCTTGCTCAGGGACACCTCCACACTTAGCTAGGAGGAGCAGGTAGGGTTAGGTGGTGTCTTGCTCAGGGACACCTCTACACTTAGCTAGGAGGAGCAGGTAGGGTTAGGTGGTGTCTTGCTCAGGGACACCTCCACACTTAGCTAGGAGGAGCAGGTAGGGTTAGGTGGTGTCTTGCTCAGGGACACCTCCACACTTAGCTAGGAGGAGCAGGTAGGGTTAGGTGGTGTCTTGCTCAGGGACACCTCCACACTTAGCTAGGAGGAGGAGCAGGTAGGGTTAGGTGGTGTCTTGCTCAGGGACACCTCCACACTTAGCTAGGAGGGGGAGGAGCCCGGGGATCGAACCGGCAACCTTCCTGTTGCCAGACAACCGCTCTTATACCTCCTGAGCTACTGCCGCCTCCATCGTACTCAGTACAAGACCGCAGTGCATTCTTGGCTCTTAGGAGGCAGAATGAAGCACCATGAAGCACTTTGGACGGGTGGGGTTATTGGTTAACGGATGTTTCAGCGAAGAGAAGGCGAGAGACGAGAGGAGAGGCGAGGGCCATGATGGTACGATCACACCAGAGATCGAACGGGTGGTGTTGTCCTTTCAAATCACACCCCACCCCACCCTCTGGAGCAGTGTGGGTGGGTGGAGGACCCTCCAACGCGCTGGAGAGACCCACTCCAGCCAAGGGGGAGACGGGGGGGGGAGTCAGATTCATGGAGTGAGTTGCACTTTGTGCCTCATTTCCCGGTGACCCTCCGACCCCGGACATGATTACAGCCGCATATTGACGGACATTTCAATAAATACTGCGGCACCCGTTGTAATTAAATCTCTAAAGGTTACAAAATTATTGGGCGATATCGAGCTGTCGAGCTTTTTTTTAATACTTTCTGTGATTTAAAAAAAAAAGTCTTCTTGGCCGTCGTCCGTCCGACGATGAGTGACATTGAAACATGGATATGCTGAAGAAGGGACGATGCATTTGATGCTTGGTTTGACGTCTGAGTTTAATAAAGCCTATTTCTCCATTAGATGTGTCCTATAGCCTGTCTATGGCACGTCACAACCCCACGCAACAGTTACTTCAAACCCAGCGGTGGCGTCGACGAAATCAATCTAATCTCATCAACGCCATTGATCTAATCGCCGACACTTCTGGCCTCTCAGAAGTGTTTCTGGATCATCATAGAATGCTAATAATTGTGGACGGACACGTCATGATGAAGTATAGAAATATCTTTAAAGACACAGCATGGGGGATTCCGTTAAAGGGGACGTTCCGTGCCACCAGGTGTGAGTGTGATGAGCCACTGCAAGCCATGTGACCACCGTCTCGTGACATCACACTCACACCTGGTGGTAGAATAAGGGACTTTTAATTGTCATCGCCATTTGCTATTCGATGCGGTTGTTTAGCTTTAGCAGACACTTTCATCCAAAGCCACTTACGGTGACTCATTCTCGTCATTAAGGAGCAGGTTAGCTATGATATGAACGCCTGCAGGTAGGCTGGTGGACAGAGGGGATCGAACCCGGTACCTTTCAGCTGGGAGTCCATAGCCTACCTGCTATGGACGGCGAACTAAACAGGTGTGCTCATCGTACTCGTCTGTGGCCCAATGAATGCAGTGTTGACATCCTTCAGGTCTCCCAGTTCAATAGTCCAGTTGTTCTCGGACGCCCAGGTGACGGTGGTGTAATGTTGTGATGGTATGGGCTGGTGTACAGAGCCCAGATCAATCCACCCTGTCGCCATAGTAACTGAATCGTCGTATAAATGATAAATGTACATTGGATGAGCGCCTTTTTCTTTTCTTTCTTTTGTCCCTGACAGCAGGGGAAAAATCCGATGGAAGCTGCTACAGATTAGAATCCTAAATCCTGACGTGTCCGACCAGTATTTAGATCATTTCCCTGTAGTAGAACAATTAAATCCACAGAAGAAGAAAACAAAACCGACATCATTGTTGGCCAGAGGATGTTGATGAGCGTAAGCGTTCTGCATGTAATGCTTATTTTATCGCCAGAACGCGATCAAAAGGTGACGAGATATCAGGTTTGTCTTCCAGGATCAC
Source organism: Coryphaenoides rupestris (assembly GCA_002895965.2). Taxonomy (NCBI): domain Eukaryota; kingdom Metazoa; phylum Chordata; class Actinopteri; order Gadiformes; family Macrouridae; genus Coryphaenoides; species Coryphaenoides rupestris. The sequence goes on from PIJE02001704.1 coordinate 69,970, forward strand.
AGGAAAGGGATTTCAGGACAATCTGGACGGGAGCTGATATGGATTTCATCCGTACATACGACCATAAGTGTCTATCTTATCACTTTCAGTGGGTTATGTCTCCGGTGGTGGAGATATATTTTGTAGATTCATTCATGGTGCAGTTTTCAGTCCTCCTGTTTTCATCCTTTTGAGGTTGTGTGTGTTTTGATGGCTCTTCCAACAACATTTACAATCATTCATCTCCAGCTGCTGTGTTAGAATCTCCCACCAACCATCTCTAACCAACTAACCAACCAACCATCTCTAACCAACTAACTAACCAACCATCTTTAACCAACCATCTCTAACCAACTAACTAACCAACCATCTCTAACCAACTAACTAACCAACCATCTCTAACCAACTAACTAACCAACCATCTTTAACCAACCATCTCTAACCAACTAACTAACCAACCATCTTTAACCAACTAACTAACCAACCATCTCTAACCAACTAACTAACCAACCACCTTTGAACAACTAACTAACCAACCATCTCTAACCAACTAACTAACCAACCATATTTAACCAACTAACAAACTAACTAACCAACCTTCTCCAATCAACTAACTAACCAACCATCTTTAACCAACTAACTAAGAAACCATCTTTAACCAACTAACTAACCAACCGTCTCCAACCAACTAACTAACCAACCTTCTCCAATTAACTAATGAACCAACCTTCTCTAACCAACTAACTAACTAACCAACCATCTCTAACAAACTGTCTCTAACCATCCAACCACCTCTGAGAACCTCCAACCACCTCTGAGAACCTCCAACCACCCATCCAACCGCCTCTGAGAACCTCCAACCACCCATCCAACCACCTCTAAGAACCTCCAACCACCCATCCAACCACCTCTGAGAACCTCCAACCACCCATCCAACCACCTCTGAGAACCTCCAACCACCCATCCAACCACCTCTGAGAACCTCCAACCACCCATCCAACCACCTCTGAGAACCTCCAACCACCCATCCAACCACCTCTGAGAACCTCCAACCACCCATCCAACCACCTCTGAGAACCTCCAACCACCCATCCAACCACCTCTGAGAACCTCCAACCACCCATCCAACCACCTCTAAGAACCTCCAACCACCTCTGAGAACCTCCAACCGCCTCCGCCCTCCACCTAAGTGACGGCGTGGGTTTCAGAGGCGTGAGGAACCTTGATATGATTCATTCCTGGGTGGAGTCGGGAGTCAGGGGGGGAGAGGCTGGCCTAGTGATGTTGAATAATTAGATTAGGACATTAATAGGGATGAGTATTTTTCATCCTGCTCGGCGGGGATGTATTAATAGGAGTGGAGAACCTACAGAGCCATTTACCGGATGGGTCTGAGGAACTTAATCTCCAAACAATGTCATATATACCGCGGGTGACCTAATTAGATGGGTAACACGGGACGCGCTGCGGTGAAGAAATGCCGTCTGAATGTTCCACGAAAAAACAGAGAGGGAGCGATGAGAAGGGAGAGAGAGAAGGGCATCGCCGCCCGTTCATTATACTTTACATTAAAAGCCTCGCATAAGTTATGAACGTGTCACCGTGTCACAGTTTGCAAGTGAGGATGCGCGGTTTTTAGATTAGCATCCGGCTGCTCTGGTATGCAGCGGAGTCTCTCACAAAAACAACATTATCCACGTCGCAAGGTCGATGCAGCGTCTGCTCCCTGCCTTCCCTGTCTCATTATATATGCATTAGGCCTACTGTATACTAATCTCGGTCAAAATAGAAGGGAGATGTCAAGCAAGCCCCGAAATACATAACTCTCATGGAATCCGTTTATATTATTTCCTTTTAGTCCACCGCGTACGTGGAGGAGTCGGACCCGTCTGAATCAATACGTTAATATAATACAGTATTTGTGGAGACGGCGAGGCCTCCTGTATGTTTGATCCGCGAGCGTGGCGCGGATGTACCTTACCGCCACTCTCTCGGTGTGTGTTTGTGTGCGCGGGAGATTAATTTCCTTCCCAGCGTGGTTCTGTGCTCTGCTGCTGCGGGGGGGGGGGTCGCTGCCAAGGGTCGGCCGCGCGTGAACGCCGACGTGGTTCCACGCACACGCGGCCGTCTCCGCGTCGCAAGCCATCGCTTTCCTTTCACTGTGGAGACGCGTTGTTGTCGTCGTCGTCGTCGTCGTCGTCGTGTCGTCGTCGTTGTCGTCGTTGTTGTTGTTTATTAAAATATTTGTGAACAATATCCATTTGGTTTGACAGATGCTTGTTCTGGGGCGGCAGCCAGCTCCCAGCGTGCAGCGCCCACTTGTCACGTGAGACCGCGGCTTTACACTGTGTTGTTAGGCAAACAAAATGGTTCATTTGGCACAATCATGAATAATTATCTCCACGCTGATGAAACTGTTTTGGTGGGAAAATATCGCAGGGAATGTTCGGAGTTTGGAGTTTGGAACAAAGCAAACTGTTCCCTGTTTTTCCTGCTTATCCTGGTTGGATATATCACATGTACTTTAGTATTCCCAGAGGAAGATTAATTGC
>PIJE02001704.1:83937-88937 GCA_002895965.2 Coryphaenoides rupestris
TACTTATACGCTCTCACGCTCGGATCACACTTCAGCAAATTACGACTTGTTCCCGAATGTAACGCGCAAAAGTCTCGCCGTAAATATTCTGTCGCCGCATCACTTGGGCCCGTAAGGATGTCAGTGAAGGGAGCGCAACTTTCCAGGGAAGGATATTTGTAGAGAAACAAAAAGCTTAATCAATTCGTGAAGAGTTGGTGTAAAAAGCTTAATTCACTGACGTAGAGTTGGTGTAAAAGTATCATAGTAGGTGTATAGAATTGCAGTAATACAATACTGGAGTACAAATATGCGGGTACTTTCCACCCCATGACGCTGCTTGCGGTATTATGAAAACCAAAATGTCAATGGTTATTGATCCAAGAAACCGAAAAAGGAATTCAACAGAAGTAGAGGATCAGAGTGAGAGACAAAGTTTCGACAAGATTACCACCAGAGTACCACCACACACATCCTAGATGCTGATGGAGGAGGCCGAAGGCTGCTTCAGCATCCCTGAGACTGTCTGTCCTGTCGAGGGGAACCTAGTTGGACGGTACGGTACGCTCTCGTCGGACGGTACGCTCTAGTCGCACGGTACGCTCTAGTCGCACGGTACGGTACAATCTAGTCGGACGGTACGCTCCAGTAAGACGGTATGGTATGCTCTAGTCGGACAGTATGGTCCGCTCTAATCGGACGGTACGGTATGCTCTAATCGGACGGTACGGTATACTCGCGTCGGACGGTACGCTGTAGTCGGACGGTACGGTACGCTCTAGTCGGATGGCACGCTGTCGTCAGTCGGTATGCTCTAGTTGGACGGTAGAGAGCGCTCTAGTGGGATGGTACGGTACGCTCTCGTCGGAGGGTACGCTCTAGTCGGGCGGTATGGTACGCTCTAGTCGCGCGGTACAGAGCGCTCTCGTCGGACGGTACAGAACGTTCTTGTCGGATGGTACGCTCTAATCGGACGGTACACTCTAGTCGGACGGAACACTGTAGTCGGATGGTACGCTCTAGTTGGACAGCACGGTACACTCTAGTCTAATGGTATGTTATGCTTTAGTCGGACGGTACGCTGCAGTCGACTGGCATGCTCTAGTCGGACGGTACGGTACATTCGCGTCGGACGGTTACACTTGTAGTCGGACGGCACGCTCTAAGTCGGACGGTACGCTCCTAGTCGGACGGTACAGTACGATCTAGTCAGATGGTATGCTCTAGTCTGACGGTACACTCTAGTCGGATGATACGGTACGCTCTAGTCGGACGGAGCACTGTAATTGAATGGTACGCTCTAGTCGGGCAGTATGGTACGCTCTAGTTGGACGGTATGCTGTAGTCGAACGGTACGCTCTAGTCTGACGGTACGGTCTCGATACTTTCGGCGCGCTGCCCTTCAGCTCCCAGAGACCAGCGAGGGCGGAGCCTGTAGAACTACGCTGTCGTATTGTACAACTGCACAAAACGTTTTGTGTCAACACCGAAAGGCAGAGCATTTGTCACGACGTACGCACGTCATGATTCAGCATGACCGTACCCAAGCATCTTCTGACTCACAGAAGACCAAAGAAGAGGAAGGAACTTTTTTTTCCAGCCCTTACGCCTTCGTACTCTGAGAAAAGTGTCTGCCTCGTCGAGCAGCCATTAGACGGAGTGTGGCTGCACACGCGATCCGAGACGCTCCGTCGTGAACGAGTATAAATATTTCAAAGGTACCTCCCACTTTTTTTTCGCTCGTTAACTTTCCGTGACCCTCGTTGGGAATCCTCAGTGGGAGGTTGAGGCGGGGGGGAAGGAGCCTCGGAGACCACCTCCCCCCCACAACACCACCTCCACCCCCACACCACCACCTCCACCCCCACAACACCACCTTCACCACCTCCACCCCCCTCGGTGAGGCCAGAGCAGCACTTGCGCTGACTGATGTTGTGAGGGTCCGTAATTAAACCAAACTACCTTCCCGTGGGGGGGGGGGGGGAGGTGGGCGAGGGGACAAGTGAAACGGCGGCCCCCCCCCGGTGCGGGAGGGGGGAGGAGAGGGGAGGAGGAGGGTGTAGGAGGGGGGAGGAGAGGGGAGGAGGAAGGTGTAGGAGGGGGGAGGAGAGGGGAGGAGGAGAGGGAGGAACATGAAATAAAGCGCCGCTGGCTCCTCTGCTCTGTCTCCGTGCCACACATCACACCACCGTGTGCCGACCTCCCTCCACCTCCACCTCCCGCGCCGCCCTGGCATCACCCCACGGGGGGAGTTACTGTGGTGACGGCGCGGTCATCCCCGGTGGTACAGACGCAACCGGCGATCTTTTTCGAGTCTCGTTTTTTTTTCCAGGGTCAGCCGCGAAAGTGCCGTCGACCGCAGCAACGCCACGCCAAGTGGTGGGAATCGCGCGCTCACCTCGCGTGTCCATTTCGCCAACTTGGATTCGACTGATTTCTGCCGCGCGGGCCTTTCACAATCAAAGCCGCTTGTTTACAGCATTGTGATGAAAAACACCTGAAATATGATTTTAAAAAAAAACGTGGGAACAAACGGGGGAAATATGAATCGTTTCGACGCGGTTCACGGCCGCCGTCTTTGCGTCATTAGCGGTAACGACACCAGCAGCGCCTCAATCTTCAATCCGTCCGAGGCGTTTTCTCGTTTCCTCCGGTCTGCCGCCTCCTGCAGGAGGAGGAGGAGGAGGAGGAGGAGGAGGAGTGAGAGAGAGAGAGGGGAGCGCTGGTTTTGGTTGAGGTATTACGGGGAGCTTCGGCGAGCGGGCTGAGCTGTGAAGGATGAAACATCGGTCCAGGTCAGAAATGGATCTACCTCCAGCTAAACATGGGGGGAGGCGGGGGGGAGGAGGGGGGAGAGGGGGGCCTCGGCAAATGGCAGAGGAAATGTGCCATTTGATATTTCCATAAAGTAGCCGGCACAAATCAATTCTCATTTTCCGTTCGGATTCATGTCGGCGGTCTTTCAGCGCTCCGCGCGTCGGGAGGCTCTGCCGAGGTTCTTAGTTCTATATTTTCTTTTGCGTTTATTTGCAGTTTCATTTCTTTAGTCGTGAGTCTCCTTCCCGGGGAGCGGTGGTGAGGGAATGTGTGGTGAGAACCGGGGATCAGGAGCAGCCAGACCATAAAGCACAGGATGAGTGAGGGGGTGGTGTGTGTGTGTGTGTGTGTGTGTGTGTGTGTGTGTGTGTGTGTGTGTGTGTGTGTGTGTGTGTGTGTGTGTGTGTGTGTGTGTGTGTGTGTGTGTGTGTGTGTGTGTGTGTTTCTGTGTGCGTCTCTGCGCATATGTGTGTGTCTCTGGTCTGTGTGTGTCTCTCCATTTGTGTGTGTGGTATCGTGGTGTGTGTGTAGTCTGTGTGTGTGTATGTGTGTGTGTGTTATGCTGTGTGTCTCTCCGTGTGTGTGTGTTGCGTGTGTGTCATGTGTGTGTTGCGTCTCTGTCTGTGTGTGTCTCTCCGTGTGTGTGTGTGTGTATGTGTGTGTGTGTGTGTGTGTGTGTGTGTGTGTGTGTGTGTGTGTGTGTGTCTGTGTGTGTGTGTGTGTGTGCAGCCCAGAGTGCTCGGCCACAGACAGCAGCAGCAGCAGCAGCAGCAGCAGAGCAGCTCCCACAAAATAAAAATAACTCATGTTGTTATATTTACCGCGTACCTTCATATTGACAAGGTAATGGAATTCTGGGTTTTAGCACAAACTGTTTATTGTCCACAGAAGAGCGAAATGGAGGCTAGTGAGCAGACGGAGGCGTCCGCACGCCTGCACGCCCTCGCTGAGCCAAACCACAACCACCCGACCGACCGAATCAGAAAATGGATCACTCTGGATGTCCGGCGAGATACGTCGCCAGCATCGCCGTGAACCAGGCCCCGCCCCGTATCCCGGGAAACCATCATCGTCGTCGTCATCGTCGTCGTCACAAACACGATATATCCAGACTGTCTCACATTGTCAAACATGGCCGCCGCCGCGCCTACATACCGTATGTCGGGGACGGCGGTTCTCCGAGCGGTGGCGCTGACTTTAGAGATGAGTTACTCTTCCCTCCCTGTGATCATCGATGTCCCCGCCCCCTTCAGTCCCCGCCCCCCTCACCCTCTTTCTGACGGAGCGATATAATGATGCTAAATCTCCCCGTAAGACGGCTTATCCCCGTGTGCTCCAGCAGACCAGGTAATTTAAGAACCGGGGTTTGCTAGCTTCGGACAAAAGAGGAGGAGGAGGGAGGAAGAGGAGGAGGAGGAGGAGGAGGAGGAGGAGGAGGAGGAGGAAGGGAGCGAGGGAGGGAATAGTGGCGGGCTGACTGTGGCCTTATGGGTAATGTTTATACACACACACACACCAAGACACATGCCGGGCCGGGATTGAGAACGGTGAGTGGAGGTGGGTGGAGGTGGTGGTGGAGGTGCTGGTGGTGGTGGTGGAGGTGGCGGCGGCGGTGGCGGAGGTGGTGGGTGGGGACTAGCCTGCTACATGCTCTACCGCTCGCCTGACCGCTCGCCCGACCGACCCGGCCCTTTGTGCAGCCGTCCATTCGGTTTTAAGGAAAGTTTCTCCCCTCGCAGGCGGACGATTACAAAACCCGAGAGAGCGAGAGTAGCTCTCCTTGTTCTTCTCCTCTCTCGCCCTTCTTTTTTGTGCACATGTCGTCAATAAATTCGGTCGCGGTGTCGTTTTTTTTTTGCACAGAGCAGCGAAACTCGGGCACTCCTGCAAGGCTTTTCCCCCCCGCTGAGGACGGGGAAGCCCGACGCACCGGCGAGAGCCGAGAGAGAGGCTGCCGTGGTAACAGTCACCGCTCTCTGCCTCTCATTAGTTCCTCTCTCTCTCTCTCTCTCTCTCTCTCTCTGTGTCTCTCTCTCTCTCTCTCTCTCTCTCTCCCTCTCTCTCGCTGCCTCTCTCTCTCTCCCGGCCGCGGCCCAGATACCTGTCTGGCAGCGGGGTGGTTTTCTTCAAGCCGAGGTTCTGTTGTCAAAAATAATGTTACTCTGCATGTGGTGGGGGGCGGAAAACTGCAATGAGTGCACTTC
>PIJE02001704.1:93937-96437 GCA_002895965.2 Coryphaenoides rupestris
ATCGCAGAGGGTGTGTTACTTGAGGGTGTGGTCCTCGCCGGGTGTGTGTCGCAGAGGTGTGTTACCTGAGGGGTGTGTCGCGGGTGGTGGGTGTCGCAGAGGGTGTGGTGTCGCCGAGCGTGGTGTGTCACCGAGGGTGTGTGTCGCCGAGGGTGTGTGTCAGCGAGGACCCCAGGAAGTGCCGCGTTGTTGTCGAGGGCGACGTTGTTTGGATGAGCGGTTGTCGACAAAGCTGCAGGCAGCCGCGATACCCGAGGCCACCCAGTAGGGGGCGTGCTTTGAACAGGGGCGGACATGACCAGTATACACACACACACACACACACACACACACACAAACGTTGACGATGCATTTTGTTGTTTGGATCATCAATCAATCAATTATACAGACAGTAGGCTGCACAATACACTGAGAAGGTTTGCAACATCACATGAAAGAAAATTATTAATATCAATGATTTTTTTGTTGTTCAATTTTTGGAGCAAGCTATTCTATTCTATTGAAACATACACACACACACACACATTGAACATACACACACACACAACACATTGAAACACTAACACAACCAATCATCATTGAAACAGTCTCATACCACACACACATATTGAAACATACACACACACTTATTACTACACACACACACACTACATCTCTCTCTCTCTCTCTCTCCTCTCACACACACACCACACACACACACACACACACACACACACACACATATATAGAAACATACACACACACACACACACACACACACACACACACACACACACACACACACACACACACACACACACACACATATTGAAATGCACACACACACTCACACTCTCACACACACACACACACACACACACACACACAAACACACACACACACACACACACACACACACACACACACACACACACACACACACACAAACCCACATTGAAGGAGGTGAAAGGAGAGAGGAGAGGAGAGAGAGGAGGACAGTGTAGAGGAGAGGAGGAGGAGTCGGCGACCGCCAATGCGCTCAAACTCCCGGCTGTTGTTTGCGTTGCCGTCACGGGTCTGCGAGCTGATTGGATGATTGTTGGTGTTGGACAACAACAATCATCCAATCAGCTCGCAGGACCGGCCACGCCCCCACATCACGGCCGGAGGGTCCAGTCCGGAGCACATGGCCTGGGGGGGGGGGGGGACAGGTGAGGGCTTCAGATCCATATCGCCATGATTTTTACCTTGATTACGATTATTCAACGATTATTTTTCTTTTTGCACCCTGACCTCATAGTTCTCTGACAATGTCTGTACTGTAAATATGCTGAATGAGTAAAACGGTTGGGATATTTTTTCTCATCTTTGTGGTTTGAAAATAATTGAACGAAAAACACACAGAGATTAACTATTGATGGCTATCTTCAAACAGAGGAAATGATCTGAAGGAAGCAACATGAGAGCAAGTCGGTGAGGCGGAGTTCAGACGAGAGCAAGTGGCCTCTAGGTGTCTCACTGTAGAGACTAGCATGTAGTTCCTCTAACGGCCTCTAGGTGTCTCACTGTAGAGACTAGCATGTAGTTCCTCTAACGGCCTCTAGGTGTCTCACTGTAGAGACTAGCATGTAGTTCCTCTAACGGCCTCTAGGTGTCTCACTGTAGAGACTAGCATGTAGTTCCTCTAACGGCCTCTAGGTGGCTCACTGTAGAGACTAGCATGTAGTTCCTCTAACGGCCTCTAGGTGGTTCACTGTATGAGACTGGCATGTAGTTCCTCTAACGGCCTCTAGGTAGGTTTCACTGTTAGAGACCTAGCATGTAGTTCCTATAACGGTCCTCTATGTGGATCACTGTAGGACTAGCATGTAGTTCCTCTAACGGCCTCTAGGTGGTTCACTGTAGAGACTAGCATGTAGTTCCTCTGAACGGCCCTCTAGGTGTCCTCACTGTAGAAGGACTAGCATGTAGTTCCTCTAACGGGCCTCTATAGCATGTAGTTCAATCCTAACGGCCTTGGATCAACTGTAGAGACTAGCATGTAGTTCCTCTAATCGAGCTCTAGGTGGTTCACTGTAGGAGACTAGCATGTAGTATCCTCCTAACGGCCTCTAGGTGGTCACTGTAGAGACTAGCATGTAGTTCCTCTATACGGCCTCTGGTGGTCACTTAGGGATTTAACGGCCTCTAGGTGGTTCACTGTAGAGACTAGCATCGTAGTTTCCTCTAATGGGCCTCCAGGTGGGGTCACTGTAAGAGAGACTAGCGTGTAGTTTCCTCTAAGGCCTCTATAGTGGATCCACTGTAGAGACTAGGCATAAGAATAGTTCCTCCTAACGGTCTCTAGGTGTCTCACTGTAGAGACTAGCATGTAGTTCCTCTAACGGTCTCTAGGTGTCTCACTGTAGAGACTAGCATGTAGTTCCTCTAACGGCCTCTAGGTGGATCACTGTAGAGACTAGCATGTAGTTCCTCTAACGGTCTCTAGGTGTCTCACTGTAGAGACTAGCATGTAGTTCCT
>PIJE02001704.1:101437-108191 GCA_002895965.2 Coryphaenoides rupestris
TGTTTAAAGTCGTTCACAACATGAACATCTTTAGCTTTTCCCATAAACCACTTGCATTATGAATTTAATATTACATCTGATTTAAATCAGGTTTCATGTGAGGCTTAGAGGAATAAACTGATATCAGAGCCTGTTAATGTCTGAAAATATCTAAAATTGTGTAATATAAAAAAGTATTATTTAAATCGTTGTAAAACCTCCGTAGTCCTTAACCTTCTGAAGTCACTTCTTTTCATGGTTTATCACAGGAAACTTGACAGAAGTCCAATAGATTGCAGCATTCTGAGTATTGTTGAGCGCATGTATTTAAATGAACCAAAAGACTAAAGTGTTGTATTTAAACTCTCCAAGTGTCCTCCTAAGAGCAGAAACAGCTGCTATTAAAACAACCCAATGTAATGCATGGACATCCATGGGTCCACATGCATATCTTCCAAATGTACGTCCAGATAACAACCAGTCATCCCAACAACAAACGCTTCATCAGGAATGAGAAACACACCCAGATTGTGTGTGTGTGTGTTGTGTATATTTCCCCATGTATTTATTTATGTATTATATCTGTATGCATGTGTTATTGTGTGTGTTTGTGTGTGTTTATTGTTTTAAGACCAGCGGTCACTGGTCACCACACTCAGTAACTCGCTAACACCAGGAGGAGTGTCCTCTGTGTGATGTGAGTGGAAGGTGTGGATGTGTGTCTGTGTGTCTGAGGAGCTCAACTCACAGGTCACTGATCACCCCAGTAACAAACCAGGGAGGAGGTCCTCCTGCGGTGGATGTGATCTGGAAGTGTGGATGAGTGTCAGTGCTGGGAGTCTCTCCATTGGGACACTCGTAGAAGGACAGAGTGCCAGCAGGCCGGTCTACATACACTCCTACTCTGTTGGAGCCGGAGGGGCGGAGAGGGATGACTGTTTTACTACCGTTGAACCAGACAGGTAACTCATTCACATTGACAATCAAGACTCCAGGACTTGTTGTTCCCTCCAAGCCGCTGTCATCACCCCGTCCTCTCCTTGTGATTCCTCTGTATGTCACTCCTATATAAACCTCTCCTTTCCACTCTACCTCCCAGTAACAGCGGCCAGTCAGACTATCTCTACACAACACCTGGAGGTAGTGGTCAAACCTATCTGGGTGATCAGGATAAGACTGCTGCTCTCTAACCCGCGTCACCTTTCTGTTGTCCTCAGACAGAGAGAGTGTCTGTGGCTGTGTTTGGGTCCAGTGTGAGTTCACAGCCATCTGATGGGAGAACAAGACATGATTAGGCTGCTGAAGCACACAGAAATACACTGATGATGGACTTCATCACATAGGAGTCATTTAAATAACCTGCAAGTGATGGCTGTTAGTATGTCCTGTTGACACTAATAAAATATGTCTCGTCTTATAGTTTAGCTGTCATTTGTTGCATTCAATATTTCATTAGAAAAAGGTCAGAATGATTGTGTTCTCTGAGTGATGGGTCTCAGCTGGCGTATTTCAGAGTATTGAACCTGTTGTAATATTCAGACCTCTCTCTCTCTCTCTCTCTCATATTATAGATATAACCCTGTATAAAATACACACAAAATTATGACTAGTAGTTTCCTGATTATTATGGTGTATTATGTTGTGTATTATGTCTAATGTAATGATATGATCAATAATAACAATATAAAAATAATTAGTGTAATAACATTAATTTACCATGCATAACCATAATTAAATAATATTTGTATATAGAATACTTGTATATTCACACATTATTACTATTATTCATTGTATTAGTTATATTAATGATTATGATATGATTATGTCAAACAATAATGACAATACTACTGATAATCCAAATGATTCAATAATGATATAACAATATGAATACCAATTGGATTTTATACAAATAGGATTAATTGTGAGTGTGATGGTTAACAATATTAATATACGTAAGGTACATGATGTCAACCATCATCTTCATCACCAGTAGGATTTGAATGAACGGACGTCACCTCCTGCTGTGTGGACGGACTTTCTATCTAAATAGTTAGTGTGTGTTGTGATGAATCAAACTCAACACTTACACTTCTTTAGAGGTGGTTTCTTCATCTCCATGTTCAGAGTCTCCTTCAGCTGATCCAGGGATCTGCTCACGGTCTCTACGTATGACGGAGCACGGACCTCCACCCCCCTCCAGTCCCTGGTGGGTGGAGGGTTCTTCAGGGATCTGAAGGTCTGGAGGAAGTGGAGGTGGTCTTCAGTGTCTGAGAGCTGCTTCACCTCTGAGCTTCTAGCGTTCAGATCTTCTATTTCCTTCTCCAGCTCTTTGATGAGGCCTTCAGCTTGTTTCTTGGTGGATTCCAGTTCCTCTTTAACCATTTGCTTGAGGTCTTCCCGGCACTTTTCAATGCGGCGTATCAGAGCAGTGAGGACCTGCTCACCATCGGCTATGTCTCTGGCTGCGACTGCTTGGCTGAGTTTACTGTGTCCTTGATCTCCAGGATCTTTTGTCGTCTCTCCTGGATCATCTGCTGAACTTCAGACTCCATCTTCCCCAGCTGGGCCATCTTCACATCATATTCCTCCTTCAGAGGTACAACAGGATGGGACTTGTGGTCCGTCGCTGTGCAGGACTGACACACACACACCTGTTCAGTCTGACAGAAGAGCTCCAGAAGTCGGTCGTGTTTCTTACACATCATGTCTTCCAGACGGTCCATAGGCTCGACCAGCCGATGTCTCTTCAGGCCTGGGACTCTCTGGTGTGGCTCCAGGTGGGTGTGGCAGTAAGAGGTAAGACACACTAGGCAGGACTTCACAGCCTTCAGCTGGGTCCCGGTACAGACGTCACAGGGAACTTCTCCTGGTGCAACACTAGGCTGCTCTTTTACTTGTACGGACCTTCTAAACTGATCCGCCATCTCTGATATGAAGGTATTGACCTGCAAGTCAGGTCTTGTGGGGAAAAGCTTGTTGCAGACAGGACATTTGTACTGGTCTTTGTCATCCCAGAAGGTGGTAATACAGCCTCTACAGAAGTTGTGTCCACATGCTGTGGTAACTGGTCTGGTGAACACATCCAGACAGATGGAGCATGAAAAGTTCTCCTCAGAGCAGGAAGTGTTAGCAGAGGACATTCTGGGAAAACATTGGTTTTATCAAGTTAACATTTACATTTAGGGCATTTGGCACTTTTATCCAAAGCGACTTCCAAAGAGTACATTTGTTGAAGGAGACAGCAATATATCACTGTGGTACATAAAGATAAGAATAGAGCAGGTTTCAAGCATTCATAGTTGCAAGGCTAACAGAACCAGTTTCATAATTGCTAGGTTGCATAATAGCTGGGATAATAGCAGGCGTGACATTCTGAGCACGTTACCAACATCTAAGAAGTTAGAAGTAAAAAAACCCATTTGGCCGGTCTAACATGAAAGCCCAGACAGGTCAGCTTCAATGAGGATTATGTGTCAACATGCAGCACTCACCTTATAATGTTTTCCTCTATTTAGTTTAAAAAGTGTTGTTCTCTGTCTCCAGGAAGAGAGAAGTGGCTCCACGTCGACTTACTTTAGTTTTTGCTTGACTTCACCTGCAGTTCCTGAACATGAAGCCATCCCCTTCCCGCCCTGCGTGGCTCCATTTCACTGATTAAGATAAGATATAACTTTATTAATCCCGACGGAAATTCTTGCAAGTCTTGATTACTGTCTTGTTTTATCACGTGTGGGTGTGTTTGTGCGTGACACACACACCTGCACGTATACGCAATAAAACATAGATAGATGCTGTCTATATAGTCTATAGAGCTGGACTAGATAGATGCTGTCTATATAGTCTATAGAGCTGTACTAGATAGATGCTGTCAATATAGTATATAGAGCTGTACTAGATAGATGCTGTCTATATAGTCTATAGAGCTGTACTAGATAGATGCTGTCTATATAGTCTATAAAGCTGTACGAGATAGACGCTGTCAATATAGTATATAGAGCTGTACTAGATAGATGCTGTCTATATAGTCTATAGAGCTGTACTAGATAGATGCTGTCTCTATAGTCTATAGAGCTGTACTAGATTGATGCTGTTTATATAGTATATAGATTAGATTAGATTCAAATGTATTGTCATTGCACAGCACAAGTACAGCGAAAAGAAGTTGGCATCTAACCAGAGTGCAAATGAGGCAGTAAAGTGCATAGTAATATACAGTGTACAGTGGTTAAATAGGACACAGAACAGTCTACTCGGTATAATATATAGGTGTATATACAGTATATTTATGTACAGAGATAGTGTAGTAATAACTTAATGGAGTAGGTATGGGATATGTGCAGATACGTATATAAATATTCCTGTAAGTATACAGTATCAACAGGTAATGAGCAGGGGTTGTAAATAAGTAAATATATATATATACGGTAAGTACAGTAGAAATGTACATGGCTATCATACAGGTATGTAAACAATAATGTGATTACAGTGCAAGGCAGTGGAAGACATAGAAGGTGATAGGATATAGTCAACAGAGGTCACAGTTCGTACGGTGGACAGCGGAGCCTAGAGTATAGGCAAGGTGGGGGGGGGGGGGGGTACAGAGTTCAGGGAGATGACAGCTGAGGGGAAGAAGCTGTTCCTGAGCCTACTTGACTTGGAACGGAGGTTCCTGTAGCGCCTCCCAGAGGGAAGGAGGGCAAACAGTCCATGGTTGGGGTGAGAGGTGTCTCTGACATGCCTTCCTCAGACACCGTTTGTGTTGGGTAGTCTCTATTGCAGGGAGTGGTAATCCGATGATGCGTTGGCCGGTTTTCACCGCCCTCTGCAGCGCTTTCCGGTCTGAAACAGTGCAGTTGCCGTACCACACTGTGATGCAGTTGGTGAGTATGCTTTCAATGGCACACCGGTAGAAGTTCACCAGAATCTGAGGGGACAGGTGGGATTTCCTCAGTCTCCTCAGGAAGAAGAGACGCCGGTGAGCCTTCTTGACCAGTGAGGCGGTGTTGAGGGTCCAAGAGAGGTCCTCGGAGATGTGGACCCCCAGGAATTTGAAGCTGGAGACACGCTCGACCTCCACCCCGTTGATGAGGACTTCCTGAAGTCCACGATGAGCTTCTTGGTTTTCTTGGTGTTGAGGGCCAGGTTGTTGGTGACGTGGTAGGCTCTGGGGAGGAGCGCACCACAACAAGAATAAAGTTCCTTCATAGCTAGCTTAGCGTTAGCATCTGGAGGTATGTAGGCCGCAGTTATAATGGTAGCTGTAATTTCCCTGGGTTGGTAAAAGGGTCTACATTTAACTAGAGCTGTACTAGATAGATGCTGTCTATATAGTCTATAGAGCTGTACTAGATCGATGCTGTCTATATAGTCTATAGAGCTGTACTAGATAGATGCTGTCTATATAGTCTATAGAGCTGTACTAGATAGATGCTGTCTATATAGTCTATAGAGCTGTACTAGATAGATGCTGTCTATATAGTCTATAGAGCTGTACTAGATAGATGCTGTCTATATAGTCTATAGAGCTGTACTAGATAGATGCTGTCTATATAGTCTATAGAGCTGTACTAGATAGATGCTGTCTATATAGTCTATAGAGCTGTACTAGATAGATGCTGTCTATATAGTCTATAGAGCTGTACTAGATAGATGCTGTCTATATAGCCTATAGAGCTGTACTAGATAGATGCTGTCTATATAGTATATAGAGCTGTACTAGATAGATGCTGTCTATATAGCCTATAGAGCTGTACTAGATAGATGCTGTCTATATAGTCTATAGAGCTGTACTAGATAGATGCTGTCTATATAGTCTATAGAGCTGTACTAGATAGATGCTGTCTATATAGCCCACTAGAGAGACCCTAGAGTCTGTAGTCTACACTGAAGAACCGGGAAGAACATCGTCTGAACACACGACAACATTCAGTTGGGGATCGATTGAGTTGTTTATTACCATGATGCTTATTCCACAAATACAACAGAAAAACAGTCAGCTACATGTGCACAATAACAGACGGATTAAAATAGCAGAATTACAGACATTACAAATCATAAGCAGGTGAACACATATCTTTAACACGTGAACATGTTCTGCTGCCGTGTTGTTCCCAACACAACACGAGGAGTCAATATTCTGTTTAAAGTCGTTCACAACATGAACATCTTTAGCTTTTCCCATAAACCACTTGCATTATGAATTTAATATTACATCTGATTTAAATCAGGTTTCATGTGAGGCTTAGATCTCTCTAGAGGAAGAGAGATTATAATATAATAGATGAAAAGATAGTTAGGATGAAACAAACACAATGCTGGTGTGTGATATCTCATCCTGATTGAAGGTCGTTATTGAGGTTGCACAGGCATACGTGTATATCAAGTGAACGGTGCAACATTGGCAAGAGATGTTAGCATAAGTGGTACATGGTATATACAGTGCATACATTTGTCATTTGCATTGTGTTTATTAAATTAGGCTAGCTAGAGGTTCTGTCTACCTATAAGGAAGGATCAATCACTTTAAGGAAGGAGTTGTATAAAGTTATAAACACTATTAGTCATTGGTTCATTAAAAATACATGCGCTCAACATACCAGAAATGCTGCAATCTATTGGACTTCTGTCAATTCCTGTGATAAAAACCATGAAAAGAAGGACTTCCAGAGAAGTTAAGGATACGGAGGTTTTACAACGATTTAAATAATACTGTTTTAATATTACACTATTTTTAGATATTTTCAGACATTAAACAGCTCTTGAATATCAGTTATTC
>PIJE02001705.1:2500-17500 GCA_002895965.2 Coryphaenoides rupestris
ACCACCTAACCCTACCTGCTCCTGACGTGTTGGTTGTTACCTTGCATGGTTGCCACCGCCGTCGGTGTATGAATGGGTGAATGTGAGGCGACACTGTAAAGTGCTTTGGATAAAAGCGCGTGATGAACGCAATCCATTTACTATTTACCATTCATGATGTTCCTCGCTCAGGGAAAGTGCGCGAACGTTGTCGGCAGGAACAAAGGGGGCGTTTTGATATATTATTTATCCACGAATACGTAACGATTCCGAACGTTATTAACGGGACGCGTACGGCCGTAATCCACGTAGTTTATCCAATCAGACGCTAGGGCGTGCCCAGCACTGCCTTCATGCAATCAGCGCGCACAATGAGGAATCAGTGAAGTCATTTACTTATTGGGTCATCAATTCAGTGCGGCTGTCCTGATTATGTGAGCGTTAAAGCAGATTGCCCCCGACGTCAGCGGCAGGGGGAGCCAAGAGAGAGAGGCGAGTGGACGTTATGGACGACTGGAGACCTGGAGATCCTCCTCTCGTCAATCAATCAATCACCGCTGATCGCAGAGTCGATCACAGCAATGTCTAGTGTCGAGTCAATAAACTTTGTTTTCAGTTTGGTTTTTGGAAATCTCTTCCAAATGAACGATATTCATGCATTTAGCCATTTATTGATTGATTAATGGCCAAAAAGAAACGGATGCTGCAATACAGTTTCGGTACATCCGAGCACGTGAATATGGGTTCCGATGGGTCACATGACATCATCATGCCGCGCCATCCCATGACATCAGTCACGGCCGCCGCCCCACCCACGACATCATCCTTGCAGCGCCACCACCGTACCTTTGCTTGCCGGACCGCTCGTCCACGGCGGCGATCAGCTCCTCCTTCAGGTCCTGGCTGTCCTTGGCGATCTGCTCCCCCTTCTCCAGGAAGTTCTGGGTGGCCTGCTCCACGGACACGGCCAGGACGTGGGCCTTCTTGGAGCGTCCCTTCTTCTTCCCCGATGGCCCTTTGTTGCTGGTGTTCACCAGGGTGGTCACCTGGAGGGTGGCAAGAGGACGAATCACATGATCAGTCACATGATCAAGGTGCCGCCACCACACTGTGGCCGTAGTCTGCTTTACAAAACATACAGGGGGGAGCTGCATGGTAAATGTATTGCGTTTATAAAGCGTTTTACATTGTCTCACATTTATTCATACACTGACGGCAGGGTCAACCATGCAAGGCAACCACCAGCTGGTTGGGAGCAGGTAGGGTTAGGTGGTGTCTTGCTCAGGGACACCTCCACACTTAGCTAGGAGGAGCAGGTAGGGTTAGGTGGTGTCTTGCTCAGGGACACCTCCACACTTAGCTAGGAGGAGCAGGTAGGGTTAGGTGGTGTCTTGCTCAGGGACACCTCCACACTTAGCTAGGAGGAGCAGCTAGGTTAGGGTTAGGTGGTGTCTTGCTCAGGGACACCTCCACACTTAGCTAGGAGGGGGAGCAGGTAGGGTTAGGTGGTGTCTTGCTCAGGGACACCTCCACACTTAGCTAGGAGGAGCAGGTAGGGTTAGGTGGTGTCTTGCTCAGGGACACCTCCACACTTAGCTAGGAGGAGCAGGTAGGGTTAGGTGGTGTCTTGCTCAGGGACACCTCCACACTTAGCTAGGAGGGGGAGCAGGTAGGGTTAGGTGGTGTCTTGCTCAGGGACACCTCCACACTTAGCTAGGAGGAGCAGGTAGGGTTAGGTGGTGTCTTGCTCAGGGACACCTCCACACTTAGCTAGGCATGGAGCTGGGGATCGAACCAGCAACTTTGTGGTTGCCAGACAACCGCTTTACCTCCTGAGCCTCCTGCGGCCGCTAAACTAGGACACTAGGAACTGTTCATTTGCATACAATGCAGGGAAGATGTTATGTAAGCACACAAGTGGACCCTGGACATTGTGTGGTTCATTTGTGGTTCAGTTTGTGGAACATAATGCAAAACCTTCCAAGATGTATAGTATACTAATGTAATGTATTGTTCAATGTTATGCACCAATTTCACAAAAGCACCTTGTTTGTAAAAACGACAATAAAGCTGATTCTGATTCTGAACCCGGAGTGTGTGTGTTCAGACTGCAGGTGATTCCGGTCACCCAGCGAGGACAGATGAGAGCAGAGTGTGTGAAAACCACATCAAAACCGACCACATGGTAAATGGATTGCATTTATATCATCGCTTTTATCCAAATCGCTTTACATTTGCCTCACATTCACCCATTCATACACCGACGGCGGTGCCAACCATGCAAGGTAACAACCAACACGTCAGGAGCAGGTAGGGTTAGGTGGTGTCTTGCTCAGGGACACCTCCACACTTAGCTAGGAGGAGCAGGTAGGGTTAGGTGGTGTCTTGCTCAGGGACACCTCCACACTTAGCTATAGGAGGAGCAGGTAGGGTTAGGTGGTGTCTTGCTCAGGGACACCTACTCACACTTAGCTAGGAGGAGCAGGTAGGGTTAGGTGGTGTCTTGCTCAGGGACACCTCCACACTTAGCTAGGAGGAGCAGGTAGGGTTAGGTGGTGTCTTGCTCAGGGACACCTCCACACTTCGCTAGGAGGAGGGGGAGGAGCCCGGGGATCGAACCAGCAACCTTCCTGTTGCCAGACAACCACTCTCTGTACCTCCTGAGCTACTGCCGCCCCTACACCTCACCCAGAGGTTCCAGACTACTGAGAGACTGCTTGTTGGGCAACACCCAGGCATCTGCATCATGTGTGTAGGGGGCCGGGTGTGTGTGTGTGTGTGTGTGTGTGTGTGTGTGTGTGTGTGTGTGTGTGTGTGTGTGATGTGTGTGGTGAACAGGTACATCTGAGAGTGCGTGCTTTCCATCAAATCGTTGTGCCAGACAGCCCATTACAGCTGACAACAGTGCTGGAATGAGTTGCCTAATAGTGTGTTTATTTCATGAAAAAGCTTTTAGAAATCAATAAAACACACACACACACACACACACACACACAACCCAACATACCCAGCATGCACTTCTTTCCCTTTTCAAGCCCACTTTGAAAATTGTAATAAGCCGAATCCAACATTGTTTTTTAAATCTGTTATTTAAATTTGAGTGTGACCAAAGGTTGTTGCTGAAAAGACATTTTATTATCACACCTAGTTAACATCTCACGGTTACGGAGCTTCGCGCTGGGAGAAACAGCACTGGGAGAAACAGCACTGGGAGAAACAGCACTGGGAGAAACAGCAGCCCAAAACGATGGTTAAAAGAGGTTTAGTGATAGTTAAAAGACATTAACGTCAACCTAAAGGACAGGGGCTTCAGTAAGACCCCCCCGGCGGGAGGCTGTGGAGCTAACACAGGCTAACAGCACCCCCCCCCCCGGAGCCTCCGGTCGCTATGAACACCTGCGGACCTGTAGCCGACAGACCTGCGCAATAGGCAGGTGTTTGGGAAGGCTACGTCCCTCCCCGGAGCGCCAAGATCTTTCTTTTATAGTTACAAGTTACAAGGCGAGTTTAAAACACACACAAAGTCACCCAGAGCTTAAAAGTTTCCTTTGTTTTGATTTCACTGTCCTGCAAATCTGTGGCTTGGCGTGGCTTGGCCGTGGCTTGGCGTGGCTTGGCATGGCTTGGCCGTGGCTTGGCCGTGGCCGAGTTTGTGATACGGTTTCAGTCACAGATGCGATCGTTGAACACAACCACCGACAAACAACACACCCTCCTGTCATACGTCCGTATAATACACCGGATCCTTCTCTCTCTCTCCGCGCAGTCAAGTCTTTACTTTGTGCCTCGTACCGACGACGGCAGGCTTTAGAGAGAGAGAGAGAGAGAGAGACTCAAGGGCGACCGTAAGGCGAAGCGCTTTTGACACCCGCCTGTCAAACTCCTCGCCGGGTGATTGACAGATGCTGCTATCATACACCATCACTGCATTGGGAAAATACATGCTTCACTTTCACAGTATGTTGACACCGGCGGCTGCGGCTGCTGCTGGCTGCTGGCTGGCTGCACATATAACAGGTCTGCCGCATCGATTAACTTACTGAATCCAGGGTGAATTAGGTTGAACGTGCGTATGTGTGTGTGTGTAAATGGATTACAAATGGATTACATGTATATAGGACCTTTAATCCAAAGCTCTTTACAGTCTCGCCTCACATTCACCCATTCACACACCGACGGCGGTGCCAACCATGCAAGGTAACAACCAACACGTCAGGAGCAGGTAGGGTTAGGTGGTGTCTTGCTCAGGGACACCTCCACACTTAGCTAGGAGGAGCAGGTAGGGTTAGGTGGTGTGTTTTTTTTTTTTTTTTTTTTTTTTTTTTTTTTTTTTTTTTTTTTTTTTTTTTTTTTTTTTTTTTTTTTTTTTTTTTTTATTTTTTTTTTTTTTTTTTTTTTTTTTTTTTTTTTTTTTTTTTTTTTTTTTTTTTTTTTTTTTTTTTTTTTTTTTTTTTTTTTTTTTTTTTTTTTTTTTTTTTTTTTTTTTTTTTTTTTTTTTTTTTTTTTTTTTTTTTTTTTTTTTTTTTTTTTTTTTTTTTTTTTTTTTTTTTTTTTTTTTTTTTTTTTTTTTTTTTTTTTTTTTTTTTTTTTTTTTTTTTTTTTTTTTTTTTTTTTTTTTTTTTTTTTTTTTTTTTTTTTTTTTTTTTTTTTTTTTTTTTTTTTTTTTTTTTTTTTTTTTTTTTTTTTTTTTTTTTTGCTCAGGGACACCTCCACACTTAGCTAGGAGGAGCAGGTAGGGTTAGGTGGTGTCTTGCTCAGGGACACCTCCACACTTAGCTAGGAGGAGCAGGTAGGGTTAGGTGGTGTCTTGCTCAGGGACACCTCCACACTTAGCTATAGGAGGAGCAGGTAGGGTTAGGTGGTGTCTTGCTCAGGGACACCTCCACACTTAGCTAGGAGGAGGAGCAGGTAGGGTTAGGTGGTGTCTTGCTCAGGGACACCTCCACACTTAGCTAGGAGGAGCAGGTAGGGTTAGGTGGTGTCTTGCTCAGGGACACCTCCACACTTAGCTAGGAGGAGCAGGTAGGGTTAGGTGGTGTCTTGCTCAGGGACACCTCCACACTTAGCTAGGAGGGGGAGGAGCCCGGGGATCGAACCAGCAACCACTCTCTCTTACCCCCAGAGCTACTGCCACCGATGGGTGTGTGTGTGTGTGTGTGTGTGTGTGTGTCTGTCTCTGCGTCTGTATCTGTGTCTATGTGTGTGTACTAATTGTCTGTGGCAATGCGAACCATCTTGATGCATCTCTGTTCTGGATGTTTATATTGTATACGTGTCATTTATTAGAATTCATTTTAAATACGGAATACAGAAATAAATATCTCGTTTCCCCTCCAAAATCATAAAACACCATTTTAACAGACATTCTGCCTCTGAAAGCAACAAGCTACACGACAAGTGTATTGGACTGAATTAAACCTAAAAACATATTTTTCGTTTCCTCTCAGCTCCGCAACTGCAGCGGGCGCGGTCGCCGCTAGCTACAGGCCAAGTGACGCCGCGGCGCAGCGGTGGCACAGATAACCTTTGACCTCAGGAGCCGGTCGTCCGTCGCGCGACGCCGACCCACTCTGCAGCAGATCAATAGCGGAAAATGTTAGGAGGGCCCCCCTCCCAACAACCCACCCACCCACCCACCCACCACACCACACACACACACACACACACACACACAGACACACACAACACACACCACAACACACACAACCAACACAACAACACAACAACACACCAACACAACAACACAACAACACAACAACACAACACAACAACACAACAACACAACACAACAACACAACACACACACACCAACACACACAACAACACAACACAAACAACACACACACAAAAATGTGTGTTGTGTGTGTGTAGTGTGTGTGTGTGTGTGTTTGTGGTGTGTGTGTATGTGTGCGACGCCGACCCACTCTGCAGCAGATCAATAGCGGAAAATGTTAGGAGGGCCCCCCTCCCAACAACCCACCCAACCACACACCACACACACACACACACACACACACACACACACACACACACACACACACACTCCCTGCTCGAGTGTTGTGCGTAACTCCAGTGGCTGAATAATAGATGAATCCGTGGTCGTCTGGTGTTGTCATGAGGGCTGAAGCTCAGTGAACCGTGAAGGGGGGTCCTCCTCCTGCCTGGACCCTCCTCCTCCACCAGTACACACGCACACACACACACACACATACACACACACACACACACACACACACACACACACACACACACACACACACACACACACACACACACACACACACACACACACACACACACACACACACACACACGCACACACGCACAGAGAGAGAGCCACCCAGCAGAGACTAAGGTGAAGGTCAGATGTCACTTCTAATGAGTACAAAGTGGGGTGTGCAATGAAGTGACCACCGTCTGCCACCCCCACCCACCTACACCACGCCCACCCACCCCACGACAATGGAGTCAGCAGAACACACACCCCATTAGGGGCCCATTTGGGGGTCTCTCTCTCTCTCTCTCTCTCTCTCTCTCTCTCTCTCTCTCTCTCTCTCTCTCTCTCTCTCTCTCTCTCTCTCTCTCTCTCTCTCTCTCTCTCTCTCTCTCTCTCTCTCTCTCTCTCTCTCTCTCTCTCTCTCTCTCTCTCCCCCGCTGTGTAACTCCAGGATTTGACAGTGCTAAAACGGCTCCTTCAAAGGGTTTCTGGAGCTAGCTCAGAGCTAGCACGGCGCTGGGACGCTACATCAGAGGACGGCATGTGTTGCATAAGAGGGCGGGAGGGAGGGAGGGAGGGAGGGAGGACAAAAATTAAAAGCTCAAAGAGATTATAAGCCACGCAGCTTTCTCTCCGGGCCACAGGAGTGTGTGCTCAGCTCTGCGTGTGTACGTGTGTGTGTGTGTGTGTGTGTGTGTGTGTGTGTGTGTGTGTGTGTGTGTGTGTGTGTGTGTGTGTGAGTACGTGTGTGTGTGTGTGTGTGTGTACGTTCACGTGTATGCTTGCAAAAATAGCGAAGCATAGACTGCGCACAAAGTATGAACAAAGTGTTTAACAGTTTTGAATGCGGGGAATGAAACGGGGGGATGGAAAAAATGTGTTTTCATCTTCTCGGACGGCTCCAGAGTCATACATTACTACAGTACACACACACACACACACACACACACACACACACACACACACACACACACACACACACACACACACACACACACACACACACACACACACACACACACACACACACACACACACACACACACACACACACACACACACACACACACACACACAGCCCTCCTCTCCTCCTCCTCCCCTGCCACACGTCTCTTGCCCCCCCCCCCCGCCCCCCCCCACAAGGGGAGATGTCCAGCCCTCCCCCCACCCCCTGCTGCTCCACCTCCTTCCCCCCAGCTCCTCCCCCAGCTCCTCCTCCTCCTCCCCCCTACTGCTCCTCCGCCTCCTCCCCCCTACTGCTCCTCCCCCCCGCCCCCTACTGCTCCTGCTCCTCCTGTGAGTATTGCCTCACATTCACCCATTCATACACCGACGGCGGTGGTGTCAACCATGCAAGGTAACAACCAACACGTCAGGAGCAGGTAGGGTTAGGTGGTGTCTTGCTCAGGGACACCTCCACACTTAGCTAGGAGGAGGGGGAGGAGCCCGGGGGATCGAACCAGCAACCTTCCCGTTTGCCAGACAACCGATCGAGCTCACGGGCAACCCGGCTAACTCTGGAAGGGGCTGGGTGCCGGCGGGGAGGAACCCCCACTTCACCACAGACAAACCTGACGACGGTGGAATAAACAGACCGGACGTTTTTACCGCAGCCAGTGAACAAACAACCAATTATGAGTCTTCAAAGTAGTGAGACGGACCCGTACACGAGATCATCACCGTCTCTAATTACCCTCCTGACTCGGGGCGGCAGGCTTAACTTTCAATTAGTGTTTGTTGGAGGAGAGTGTCTCGAAACTAAGTGAGACAACTTGGATATTAATTCTTCACGGGGAGGCGATGCGATATGAAGGAGCGCTCATTTAACTTTGGTTTTCATTTTCTACACGATGAGCCCCGCCGGGGTTCCAGTTGATCTCCAAAACTAACCTCCCTCAAAACACGAACCTCAATTCGAGTCTCGATCACGGCTCGTTTTCAAAGGCAAACCAAACCTCCCTCACATACGAAGGACACGTCTTCGTCTTCGGCACGGCTGTCCGTCACAATTAAGGTTATTCAGGAACACGTTAAGGTTCATAACAAGCTGGTTTGTCCACGTGGTTCTCTTAGATACAGCCAATGATGCTACCTTGGTCTCATCCCTCGCCATACTAAAAGGAGCCATATTCACACCGGTGAGATGCAAACTGATACACAACAATGCGTGTTCGCAGGTTTTATTATAATTGTTCAAATTATATTAGAACATCTCCCATCACAGTAACCCGTTTGTTACCAATGGCCTGAATAGCATCCCTATCCAAAAGTTAGTCGCCTCACTCTCGGGTCAGCTAAACATTTGGGTGATAAATGTTTGAAGAGAGAAGCCATCGGTGTGACAGGCGAGCGTGAAGATGAGTCTTGACAGTGTGTCCCCCATCTACGACGCGAGGACACCATCACCAGACCTCAGACTCATGCATAATATAGAGACGTCCTGTAAATGGGTCACAAAAAGTGCAACTTCAGACTCCAAAGTTAGGCCAGCCCTAACTACATTTGTCAGCGAGTGCTTACTACGGTCACATTTGTCCGCCATTAAGGTCACGCCAACCACGCTCGCACCTGTGGTATAATAAGGTTTTAATAAGCCCCCCTTTAAGATCCACCAAGTAACACCGCAGAGCTTATGAACCACCGTGGCCATTGGCTGGTCGACCGAAGCTAAAGCCACGTGTCGTGGAACGTCCAGCGGCCAACATTTATGAACTAGTTTTTTCTTCTTCATCTCCAGTGTTGCAGTAGATCTGCTGGCCAGCTGCCTGGCGGTGAAGGGACACGGATGCAGCAGAGAGCCGGGACCCGGAGCCAGGACCTTGTTCTCAGTGCTAGCAGGTCCTTCTGACAACTAGACCGCGAGCTTCGAACCACACGAAATGAGAGGAAAACTGCACAATATCGTTGTAATGCCGGACAACACGGCTTCTCGCGAGGACGTGCATCACAGGCGATGCAAGCGACCTTGTCATTTCGGGCTAACTACAGTACATGTCCGTTTTTGCAGTTACCGCTCCCCTCCAATAAAGTGATATTGAACGCTTAAATATCACTTGTAAATAAATATCGCCTTGAAATGAACCGATCATATGGTTATGATGACTTATGCAAATGCAGCACATCAAACAAAGTCTTGTTCATCAAGGGAGGAGAGGGAAGCAAATGTTTACGCTGTCCGTCTGGCGTCTGGCGTTCTACAGCAAATCTCAGACAAATAATTGAATCCACGCAACTCGAGCATCACTGTCACGAGGTTCCGATGAGGAGGATGAGGAGGAGGAGGAGGAGGAGGAGGAGGCGGCGCTCGCTCACTGTGAGGGCTGACAGCCTAATGGGCAAGTTTACAAATTGAGCCACGGCGAGACATTATTCATGGGAACGCGCTTCGTCTTTCTGCAGACTTGACTCTTTTAGTTTTGCATCAAACAAGCGCTTCAACAAACGACGTCTCGCTGGGATGATGGGTGGAGGAGCGACGACTTTAAGGGTGTCAGCAAGACGGAGCGGCGACGGGACCGGCGTACCAACATCTGCTTGTTTGGTGCACAGCTGATTTATTGGTTTACATATCGACTGTGTGTGTGTGTGTGTGTGTGTGTGTGTGTGTGTGTGTGTGTGTGTGTGTGTGTGTGTGTGTGTGTGTGTGTGTGTGTGTGTGTGTGTGTGTGTGTGTGTGTGTGTGTGTGTGTGTGTGTGTGTGTGTACTGCTTGGCCATGGGTTGGTCTTGTCCAAATCCAACCCCCCCGAGCTACAGAGGAAAATCATTCAAATCTTTAAAACCAATAAACACCAATCAATAGTTTATTTACCCACTATTCCATTCATACTATACTACATTATGTATACATACTTTATATGCTGCCTGCAACCAACAGCACATTTAAGACAAAACTAATAACTATTGTTTTGATGCACTACTTAGTCTAGAAAATGTAATTGATCATGTAAATCGCCCAGAGCCCAAAGTAATGGCTGAAATGTGCTTGTTTTATCTGACAAGACAAGCAGTCATTTTCTAACTATCTGAAACTATCTGAAACAATATCAGCATTTCTTTCATGAAGCTATTTAAGCTTGGGTTCCCACATTGATGAATGACCCAAACCAATTAGAATGAATCCACTAATCAATGAAACAACTCGTGGCACACAAGGCTATCGAGGCTAACGAGGCTGTTGAGGCAGTAGTGCTCTGCTGCTAAACGGCGTTGCGAGGCTAACGAGGCAGTAGCGCCGCACAAAGCCGGCCAGGGCAGGCGGGGGCCTCCGTGTGTCTGCGGTCGATGGCCTCCTGTGATTGGTGGATTTTCATTTCACATCTGAGCTGAACGGCGGCGGAGCAACGCCCCGTCGGTTTGGGTTAATCTTTGTAAAGATCGATGGCCGCTGAATGATACCAACGCAACAGTATTGATTGGTATTTTTTCATTTTTCCCAAAGTAGCTTTTCTCCAAAAGCAAAACTGGAAGAGAAAAGTAATTTCCATCTGGTGGTTGATCAAATCAGGATCTAGCCACATTGGTTGAACTAAAAAGCTATTTCTATTATAGTTATATAAATGATAGCAGTCGAATATCGATCTGATGGCACCTGAATTAAATAACATTTAAATTGCCATCTTATCGGGGCAAAGTTTGCGGGATCAACGATCGGTGCGTCAATATTGTCAGAATCATGTGACTCCCATCCCCGAGCAAACGTGATATATTGTTAATCTGTGGCTTGTGGCTGTGATGAGGATTCTAAATTCTGCTCGGGGCTCTGGCAGCACACGACAAGCACATTAAGCAGCGCAGGCCTCCCTGATTTCATCAGCAGGGGGTTTCACCAACATCACGGCGTGACGACTCATCAGGCTGGCGGGGAGAGATGAGACAGATCGGGAATCCCGAGACGTCTCATCTCTCCCCGCCAACGTATTCAGCGTGAAGAGGGTCCGATGGTGGATGTGATCCTTGTGGTGATGTGAACTGGCGTGGATGTGTCCTGTGAACTGGCGTGGATGTGTCCTGTGAACTGGCGTGGATGTGTCCTGTGAACTGGCGTGGATGTGTCCTGTGAACTGGCGTGGATGTGTCCTGTGATGTGAACTGGCGTGGATGTGTCCTGTGACGTGAACTGGCGTGGATGTGTCCTGTGAACTGGCGTGGATGTGTCCTGTGACGTGAACTGGCGTGGATGTGTCCTGTGAACTGGCGTGGATGTGTCCTGTGAACTGGCGTGGATGTGTCCTGTGAACTGGCGTGGATGTGTCCTGTGAACTGGCGTGGATGTGTCCTGTGATGTGAACTGGCGTGGATGTGTCCTGTGAACTGGCGTGGATGTGTCCTGTGATGTGAACTGGCGTGGATGTGTCCTGTGAACTGGCGTGGATGTGTCCTGTGAACTGGCGTGGATGTGTCCTGTGAACTGGCGTGGATGTGTCCTGTGAACTGGCGTGGATGTGTCCTGTGAACTGGCGTGGATGTGTCCTGTGAACTGGCGTGGATGTGTACTGTGAAACTGGCGTGGATGTGTGCTGTGAACTGGCGTGGATGTGTCCTGTGACGTGAACTGGCGTGGATGTGCCCTGTGAACTGGTGTGGATGTGTCCTGTGAACTGGCGTGGATGTGTCCTGTGAACTGGCGTGGATGTGTCCTGTGAACTGGCGTGGATGTGTACTGTGAAGTGGCATGGATGTGTCTGTGACGTGAACTTGGCGTGGATGTGTCCTGTTGAACTGGTGTGGATGTGTCCTGTGATGTGAACTGGCGTGGATGTGTCCTGTGAACTGGCGTGGATGTGCCCTGTGACGTGAACTGCCGTTGGATGTGTCCTGTGATGTGAACTGGCGTGGATTGTTGTCCTGTGAAACTGGGCCGTTGGATGTGTCCTGTGAACTGGCGTGGATGTGTCCTGTGAACTGGCGTGGATGTGTCCTGTGATGTGAACTGGCGTGGATGTGTCCTGTGAACTGGCGTGGATGTGTCCTGTGATGTGAACTGGCGTGGATGTGTCCTGTGAACTGGCGTGGATGTGTCCTGTGAACTGGCGTGGATGTGTCCTGTGAACTGGCGTGGATGTGTCCTGTGAACTGGCGTGGATGTGTCCTGTGAACTGGCGTGGATGTGTCCTGTGATGTGAACTGGCGTGGATGTGTCCTGTGAACTGGCGTGGATGTGTCCTGTGAACTGGCGTGGATGTGTCCTGTGAACTGGCGTGGATGTGTCCTGTGACGTGAACTGGCGTGGATGTGTCCTGTGAACTGGCGTGGATGTGTCCTGTGAACTGGCGTGGATGTGTCCTGTGAACTGGCGTGGATGTGTCCTGTGAACTGGCGTGGATGTGTCCTGTGATGTGAACTGGCGTGGATGTGTCCTGTGAACTGGCGTGGATGTGTCCTGTGATGTGAACTGGGTGGATGTCCTGTGAACTGGCGTGGATGTGTCCTGTGATGTGAACTGGCGTGGATGTGTCCTGTGAACTGGCGTGGATGTGTCCTGTGAACTGGCGTGGATGTGTCCTGTGAACTGGCGTGGATGTGTCCTGTGAACTGGCGTGGATGTGTCCTGTGAACTGGCGTGGATGTGTCCTGTGAACTGGCGTGGATGTGTCCTGTGAACTGGCGTGGATGTGTCCTGTGAACTGGCGTGGATGTGTCCTGTGACGTGATGTGGCAGAGCAGCAGCAGCAGCAGCAGCAGGTGATCGTCCCTGGCTGCGGTGTTCAGGGCCTCCGGGTGGGGTTAGCCAGAAGGACTCTAATAGCTCACGGCGGGTCATTGCTCAACGACTGCCTCATCTGCATAAAGCCACGTCGGCGAGGTCACCGCAGGACACAAGCCGCCATTTGCGTGCCTACTGCTCAGGACAGCATCGCGCAGCCAAGACGTACTTCACATAAGAGAATGGCACAATTTGACACAATGACCGAGATTAGCGCGGCATTACGTCGCGGTGATATGCGTAATCTGCGTGCTGGATTATCAAGATAACAAAAGAGAGACGGGGAGTCGAGCCTATTTTTAAACTCGGCATCGCTGCACGTTCGCTTCACACGGATAGGACGGAGTCTCGTCGATACAACACGCTCGCTCCATGGAGTCTCGACATACAAACAGAACACACAACATCCAAACAGGTCTATGACTCCCACATCTACTGGACGTGAAAATTGTTTTTTTCGACTGCATTTGTACATTTTGAGGTGAAAACATTAGAAACATGATGGTTGTGCTTGTTGATTATTCTTATGATATACAACCGACCAGATGTGAGTTTAACTGGGGTTTGTTTTTTCATTCAGCTACTCTACCGCTTAATTTAGCCAGCATATCATTTTCAGATGATAGAAATTTTGATATTATTACATCTGGAGGGTTTAAATTGTCCACAGAGGATCATAATGCAGATGCATTGACTAGTATTTTAGTAAATAATTTATGACATATTACAGCAAAGACCTTTAAGTTCCCATTTGCCCAACTTAAGTTAACATAGTTATAGACAACTGTTAGAGATGCAGAATCCAGTCCAACAAGTCTCTTCAAGACCAGGAAAAATTGCAGGGGTGTTTTGACTTCTAAAATGTGTTATACAGCTAAAAAATACAAAAAATGAGTCAGGTGGATCATTTAAAAGACTTCAGCCAGGTGACGAGAGTGACAGACGGCTGCACCTGAGCAGGTGTGTCATGTGGCTGTGTTAGGGGAGGAGTCAAGAGGCCCCACGTGGAACAGCGCAGCACACACAAACCAGTGTGTGCGTGTGTGTGTACCAGTGGGGTGCCTCATCCGCCCTGCAGGTGACCAGTGACACTCGCCGTCAGAGATCACACGACGAATTAGCAAGCAACGCTACTGTTGGCGCATGTGGCTTTTGACCAACAGTCAGCAATAATATGTGCACCGTGCAATCCAACAATGGCTGCTTGTGTCACACTTGCAGTACAATCTGATCAGTCAGGCCGATGGCAGCGTTGTGATCTGTCATGAATGGCTTCTGTCTCCGACTGATGAGTCACACAGAATAGTCGGGCTTCAGTCCAAAGGGAGGGCAACTCATTGGCCAAGTCTTGAGTAGTTAAACCACTAAATAAAAATAACAACAACAACACTATGACTGTACATATAAACATTAATAATACAAATAAGTTCGGCACTGTCAGAGAATGCTGACAGTAGCAGGCGCAGTAATATTACTGATAGATAAAACCTTGAAAAGTTATTATGAAGTAAAATAACGTGAGGGAGTGGTCAAGGCTGGGAGGGAGTGGTCGAGGCTGGGAGGGAGTGGTCGAGTCCAGGAGGCTAGGAGGGAGTGGCTGAGGCTAGTAGGGAGTGGCTACGACTAGGAGGGAGTGGCTAAGGCTAGGAGGGAGTGGCTGAACGTAGGAGGGAGTGATCAAGGCTAGGAGGGAGTGGTCGAGGCAAGGAGAGAGTGGTCAAGTCTAGGAGGGAGCGGCGGCTGAGACTAGGAGGGAGTGGCTTGAGGCTAAGAGGGAGTGGCTGACGTAGGAGGGAGTGGCTGAACGTAGGAGGGAGTGGTCGGGTCTCGGAGTCTAGGAGGGAGCGGTCAAGGCTAGGAGGGAGTGATCAAGGCTAGGAGGGAGTGATCAAGGCTAGGAGGGAGTGGTCGAGGCAAGGAGGGAGTGGTCAAGTCTAGGAGGGAGCGGCTGAGGCTAAGAGGGAGTGGCTGAACGTAGGAGGGAGTGGCTGAACGTAGGAGGGAGTGGTCGGGTCTCGGAGTCTAGGAGGGAGCGGTCGAGGCTAGGAGGGAGTGGTCGAGGCTAGGAGGGAGTGGTCGAGGCTAGGAGGCTAGGGGGT
>PIJE02001705.1:22500-32500 GCA_002895965.2 Coryphaenoides rupestris
TCTAGCGGCCCAGCACACCTCAGCTCACCTGAGCCGCTCTCACTACACACACACACACACACACCTGTACCTGTAGCTGGGGAAGTCATGTGGGGACCGGTAGGGGGCTTCGTGAGCTTGTTAGAAGTGCACTGCGCTGTTCCTGACTCTACTTTTGCAAACTGCCAACCACAATTTGAAGCGTTAGTTATTAGTTCCTGCCGAGCATCATTATAAAACCCGCCATGTCTTTTGTCTCCGACTACACAAAGCCAAGCTCCAAATGGGAAAACATTGTGTTACACAAAGGTTACACAAAGTTTAAGGCAGAGACGGACGACAACGACCGACTCCACCACGAGGTCATCCGCTGGGACACGTCAGGGGGACAAAAAAAACCCCCAAACACATCCGTGTTGCAGGCACCGGAACACCAACACACACAAACGGACCCAGCTGAAGGTTGCACGCTGTCAGGCGCGCACACACACACACACACACACACACACACACACACACACACACACACACACACACACACACACACACACACACACACACACACACACACACACACACACACACACACACACACACACACACACACACACACACACACACACACACAACACACACAACGATGACGGAGTACCAGAGGATTCCAACGGCATGTCTGACACCAGACAAGATCGTTGGAATACTAATGTGTGTGTGAGGAGGAGGAAGAGGAGGAGGAGAAGGAGGAGGAGGAGGAGGAAGGAAGAGGAGGCTCACACCACTCTGTTTGTTAGCCATAAGCTTTCCATTTTGGAAGGCAAACAGAAAGGCAATTCCAATAGAGCAACCCCCCGCCCCCCCCCCCCGCAGGGATTTAAATCCTGCTTCAAACACCGCCGCTTGGGATGGAAGAGCTGGGATTGTAGGGGCGCTGTCTGGTTCCTTCCACTGCCAAACCCCGCCCCCCCCCTGCTCACACTCTCTCTCTCTCTCTCCCTCCCTCCCTCCTTCTCTGTCTGTCTGTCTGTCTCCCCCCTACCACCTCCTTTCACTCCCCCTTTTTCCTAACCTCAATTCCCCTCCTCCCCCCTCACCACCAAATCTCTTTATCAGAGGAGCGATCTCTCTGCATAATCACGAGTGGTGTGGTGGAAGGTCAGGGAGGACGACGACGGCGGCGGCGGCGGCGGCGGCGGCGGCGCCGTCGTCTAAGTGGTTTATGAGCACCCACCCACCTCGGAGCGCGGCACCCGGTCTCTCCGATGGAATACAAAGCGAGGAGGGAGGGCTTCCGGACAGCCCCCGTGAGGGTGGGGCTGGAACGCACACGCTACCATCGAAGCTTTAGAACCAAGAAGAAGAAGTACTCAAGAATAACATTGGCAGACGTTTTTTTCCTTCCTCGCTTCTATTACCGGCAGAGGCGGACGCTTTCTAGTGTCTCGCATGAATGTCTCACAAGCGCGCCATGTCCCCATCTCCATCAGACGCACACAAATCAGTGGCTTGAGTTATCTTTCAGTTAATTTAACCGTTTCAACGATTCCGTGTACTCCATTTTAGACTGCTTTCAACATGCACTTGTTTTCTGTCTCTCCATACGAACAACGTCACAAACAGGAACAGAATAATAAAGTAATTTGAGTTGAATTGATTTCAATCTACGAGGTGCGAAGATCTAGTGTGCTTGTGATCGCATAATTCGGCCTAAATGATTGGAGTCAGGATTAGGGCTGATTAGACTAGCTCGGATGCTTGGTAGCTTCCGCCACAGGCTAGCTGGGTAGTTTTAGTCCTGGACTAAGCTAAGTTGAAGGTTGAGTCATATTGTCTAGCTCAGTACTTTTAGCCCTGGGTTAGCCGGGCGGCTTGGCAGGCTGAGCGGTGATGAATGGGAACCGCACTCCCGCCAAACAGTGTCGGGACGCGCGTGTCAAGCTATCCTCCGGAGGCAGAACCTGCGTTCCCCACAAATGTCCGGAATCATCCCCACCGACGGGAAAAACAATCACCGTGTCTCATTTCATTGTTCCCGTCTTGAGATCTCTCCGGGCCGCCGGCTGCAGCCCAGATTTCATTGTGTGTCGCTGTCGGCCATTGTGATTAAATCCCGCCGCTGTCTCTGGCTGTTTTTAGCGTGCGTTTGTCCTCTCCGTTGCAGAATATTGATAACAGCAGGCAGAAGGATAGCTAATGGATTCAAGCCCATTACGATTTGGTGTTCAGCCATTCACACATTGACATTAAAACCAATTAATAGCAACCGCTGTGTTGAGAGAGAGAGAGAGAGAGAGAGAGAGAGAGAGAGATAGTTCTTCATGCAGTCTTCACTCTGACAATTATAATACCCGTCCCTTGCATGGCTGCTCATGCGGCCTATCAGAGCCTTCGGCTGACAGGTGATACAAGCTCGGAGTGAAGTCTTCACCAAACTCCTTTTGTACGTACAGAGAGTGAGCTTCCCTGATACCAAACTTCACTAGTAACTCCTCAAGCTCTATTGTTCACATATTGGGTGCTTGGGGATTCAAGTCAGGTTTGTGACTTGAAGTATGACTCCTGTGCGACCTATCATCGTGAGAGTCGACCATTCACTGAATTCCGTTCCATTTGGTTTTGTTTACAAGGCCCAGCTTGAGGCCGGGCCGCGGTCGAGGAATGGCTGTCCACGTCAACACAGCGTCACAAGCATACCGCTAAACGGACGGTCGTTTCAACTTAATGGGATATGTTTTGTAGTCGGTTCCTTCGCTTCTATAACCATGGGACAACACACACACACACACACACACACACACACTAAAAACACACACACACACACACACACACAGTATAAAAACAAGGTAATCATTTTGAAGCAGAGCAACAACTCCTGAGTTAGAGGCAATGATAACCATCAGCACGCTACATAAAGCTATGCTCTGTGTGCAGAACATCTGCTGTTAAAGGGGAACTTCACCGCGTTGCGACTGGCTTTGCATCATTTCAGTGTGGGTACTAGTAGGCCTATATGCACACGGACAATGTTTAGCTCTCCTCCATATTGCCTGAACACAAACACACACACACACACACACACACACACACACACAAACACACATCTCCGGGCTACTTCAGTCCGCCAGATGATTCAGAATGCGACATTCTGTGCCATCTTAACCTGCCATCTTATTCCAACTAAAATGACACAGAGAGCGTCGGCAACAACCGCATCCCTCATGTGGATAGACAGAGATGAAGTTGAAAATCGGCAAAGATATCCTTTAAAGGAGACATATTATACCACCAGGTGTGAGAGTGATTTCGAAACCCCGGTTGGAATGGCCCCCACGTGACATCACAAGTGGGAGCGTCCACCGAGATGTACGGTGGCTAGATCAGCCGACCGGTTGCTACAGTACAGTCCACTGGGTAGGCTGGTCGGCGGATCTATCCAGCGTACTTCTCGGTGGACACTCCCACTCTATATCTCAGAATAACCCCTCAGCAGCAACAACAACAACAAGGTGTGCTGGACGTTTACCAGGAGGCGTCTTGTATGCTATATTTGATTTACAGAGACTCACAGCTGAAGTGAAACGTCCATACAGTGCAGCACACAGTCCTGTCATCAGCAAATACCTCTCGTTGGAACCATCGCCTGCACAATGAAGAGAGCATAACCGACTCACCCCTCCCATGCATGAGATCATTATTCTGCAGGTTTGCCAGGACCAAATTGGAAACCAAGTTAGAATGAACCATGAACTTGGTTCAATTAGTTCCTCGTTCACACGAGTGTAGTTGTAGCTCTAAAACCTGCCGCGACAGGTGGAGTCAAAACAAAGCCAAGTTTTTGTATTTGCATTTACTGTTCAGGAGATCATTTCACCCACGCAGACAGTTACAGGAGCAGAAAGGTTCATGAAGATTCCTCCAACAGGTGGACCCAGAACCTTTCAGCTTGGAGTCAAACGTCTCAGCCACGACACCGGCCCGCCTCGAAGGCCCGGACACGCGCGCGGATCCCTTGTCCTCAGTTCGTCCACGATATGAGGTGGCTTCATAGCCGTAGATGGCTCCTCTTTCTGGCAACTACGATGACTAAATAAAAGCAAAAACCATCCCATTCAACCGCTAATTTGCATGCTGGGGCCAAGCTCGACTGAAAGGCGACGACAGCACAGAGGGCCGTGCAAGCGCAGCGCCTCCCTGACGGTCTTGAGCGGCTCTGGAGGCAGAACTAGGCGACATCACTTCATGTTACATTAAAAATGCATGTTTTCTTTTCAAGGACCACTTCGCCGAATAGAAAATGCTATGTTTGAATGAAATAAATAGACTTTTACATTGTAGTTGTGCTTTAAATTGCAAGCATTTCATTAGTCTAAGTGAAGTGAAATATATTTCACGGGTAAAAACCAAATACTTAACAATGCACCTGCACTGCACTGCACTGGAGAAGTGTTGGCCGCCATCATGAAGTTTGGAACGAGGGAGAGCCAAGTATTCTGATGTCATTTTGAAGTTAAACTCTAAACTTAGCGAGACTGTTCCCGGGAGGAGGGCCTCAGAGGAGCGCCGCCCGCATCCCGGTAGCCCGGAGCCCTGCCAGTCGTCTCATCCGGAGCCCTCTCTCTGTATTCCCCGCTAGCCCACACATCTGCTCTGTCCCGCTGGAGTTACGCCGCCGCGAGTCTCTGTTGCCGGGTTCAGAGACGATGCAGTCGCAGTGCTTGTATCCCATTCCTTTTGAAAACATCCCCATTTCCATCCCCGCGTACAACGGCAGTCGTTCTGTTTCCCCCCCCGGCCGCATAGTTCTGATGAAGCCTGATTCCTGTGCTGTCGCGCTAATTCGGAGTACGTGTACGCAACTCATATGGCGTCGAACAATTCTGCGTACGCACAATCATCGTCTGTATGTTTTGTCTGTTCAGATCATATGTTTGAATGGCTACCCGCATTCGGGAGACAACGGTAAAAACGACTTCAAATATCCGTGAAAAGACAAACTGCAGCAAATTGGCAGATAATAGCTTAACCCCGCTGTGGTTGCTTTTGGTTTGATTTGCACATAAACAAATATTCCTGGAAAGACAAACAGTGCAGCAAAGTGGCAGATAATAGGTTGCCATGTCGTGGCTGTTTGTAGTTTTGCATAAATAACCTTGGACGATTCTTGAGTGCTTTTAACATATCACCATTAAGAGCCGTTCCGTTTGCCTAAGTAATCCTGATGGTTCCTCGCCACTTCAATCAATACCACTGATGTGAGCGTCTTCCTCTGACAAAAACGGAGCTCCGCACACAATTCTGAAAAACGTGAAGCCTTCAACAACAGACACTCCAGACCGCCAAACCCCGAGCAGCACCATTGTCCATTGTCGTCCACATTAGCATTGCGGCCACAGTTTGAGTGTTCATCAGTAACAGGCGAACATTACGCTGAAGCTTATGCATAACCTTCATGTAAAATCTTTTGTACGCCTGAAAGATAGTTTGGGCGCAATGCAGAAGCGCGGTGTTCCTCCTGTTTCGATGTTTGACGGCTAAGAGTTAAGAGCTAAGAGCTAAGCGAAAGATTCAACTGCACTTTAAATTATAGTCTATATCGGCAACAGTTTTGTTATATATTATATAATTTCTATGTTATAAAGCATAAAAAATGGAAAAATGACAGTTGCCAGAAACGTTTACTGAAAAGAAAAGTTGGAATGTTAAATATCATCTCTTGTAGAATTCCTCTATTTTTCATACCCCCAATATACTGTATATTGCAAAGAAGACAAGTATTGCAATGTCATTTTTTTCCAATATCTTGCAGTCCAAGTACCAAACCTTTCTTTGACTCCCAAACAAAGGCACAGTGTAAACCAGGGGAAAGGGTGAATGAAAAGGTCTGGGTCGAGTTACTCGAGTTGGCTTCCGGAGTCAGGATCGATAGTCTCAGGAGGACGACGGGGGGGAGGGGAGAGCGTCCTGGACACCCACTGGGAGCAGACATCCTCCCAGATATAATGCGGTGTTTGGGCCGGACCCAACACCGTACACCTCCCATCAGCGCTGGAAGAACACCAGAGGAGGATCGGCGGGTCACTCTGGGCCTGAAGAGCGGCCATCTCATCAATATTCTGTCCCGCGGGGCCTCATCCCGGACGAGTGTATTGTGTCACATTATGGACATCTCATGAATGCAGCTGCATCTCTTTTTGGCCGGGCCACCTGAGGACTATAATCTATGTAATCCATGTCAGTAGAAACACCCATAGCCTGTTGCTCGGAGGAGTGCGAGCATTGTTCCATTTAGCCGTACATGGCAACATATAACCCCCATATATGCCACCATGTCCATACATGGCAACCATATTAGCCCCATACATGGCACCATGTCCATATATATCCCCATATTTGGGCATATTTAGTGATGTTACTTATAGGTCTACGCAGCGGCAGTCCATTAAACAGGGTGTCCTACCTGCGTGACCAGGGGCTCCAGCAGCCTCTCTACGGTCAGGGTGCGGATCTCCAGGCTCTTCGGGTCCCATTTCAACAGGATGGGGGAGGTGGCGGTCGTCATAGTTACTGATGGGAAACAAGAGATCAGGGTTAGGGTCAGGGTTAAGGTTAGGGTCAGGGTCAGGGTTAGGGTCAGGGTCAGGGTCAGGGTTAGGGTTAAGGTTAGGGTTAGGGTTAAGGTTAGGGTTAGGGCGAACAGTCAATCAGCGGTGACTCACTGAAGGCACACGGAGACGAGAAGATGAACGACAATATGAAGGTTTGAGGTAGATTATGTTTAACACATTTGAATATTGAATTAGGTTTAAATAAAATAGCTGGTTTATTTTGTTTATTCAACACTGTTAAATCAGAATGGATTAACAAACAAGAACAAGAACAAAAACAGCACAGCAACACATACAAATCGTTTATTATCGACCGAAATAAAACAAAAGTACGTATATTTTGTGTTGAATTCCGTGGGGGAGCTGGGAGCCATCAGGACAGGACTGTGACAGTAATCTAAGGCAACACAAACCCTGATGGGCTCCACAGAGATTCACTGCTGCACATAAGTGACACTCGCCATCACTCCTCAACCGTTAGCAGAAGTAGACCGCAGCTGTGTGCACGCACACACACACGCACGCACACACGCACACACGCACACACACACACACACACACACACACACACACACACACGCACACGCACGCACACACACACACACACACACCGCACCGAAAAGGTAGAAAATTATACTTTTTAAGTGATTACTTCAAATGAGTCGTGTTAAATTATTTTATTCTTTGACAGCGACAACGGATTGCTACAGACACTGAATCCGTGGCATTCATTAGTGATTTACACTGCAACTTATGCAAATGAGAGCGGAATGAGTGAATGTCGTGGAAAATTGTATTGCAATTAGCATAATAGCGCTTGTGCAGGTAATTAAGGGCCGCTATTCAATTGGATAAAAGGCAGCGCGGCGGCAACACGATCTCGCCGTGCTACAGGGATCGGCCCCCATGCTGCATTACGGAGGGCTCACGGTGACTCATGGGCCGCTGTTTGGTTTGTTTCCCAGAAGAACGATCCAGATCCATGAGCTCATTTTGTTGTCCGCTGGCTCCTCTAGATGAACCGAGCCCCGTAGCGTATCAACAACACAAAAGCAGGACACTAATCATGGCGACGTAGCCTCGTGCAGACACTATGTTACCCCCGCGTATGTTCGACTGTCAGACTTAAGACGGCTACAGCTCCTGGATTCTGTGTGAGCGTTTGTGTTACTTGTGGTCCTGTCTCCAGGTTTATGTGCCGACAGACGGAGGTACGAGTAATCTCACCGAGGGGACTGAAAGACGTGGGAACATGGGTGCCGTGTCTTACTCAGCAGGATATGTACAGTTCAGTGCCGCGTCCGTGGGGCTGCTTGGGCCAGGCCGACTCGTTTTAAGG
The DNA here is from genome assembly GCA_002895965.2 of Coryphaenoides rupestris. Taxonomy (NCBI): domain Eukaryota; kingdom Metazoa; phylum Chordata; class Actinopteri; order Gadiformes; family Macrouridae; genus Coryphaenoides; species Coryphaenoides rupestris. Next base: position 30,421 of record PIJE02001705.1, read on the forward strand.
AAAAAGACGACAGCGATTCGAGGAGTCACTAGGATTCTGAGAACTCTTCCTTTGTGACAGACAGAGCCAATAAAAGGTTTGTTTTCTTGTTGCACATTTGATTGAGTTTATCCAAACTTTTCATCCAACGGAATTTACAAAATGTTGTCCTTGGGTTCTTATTTTGGGTTTTAAGGAAATCTTAAAAGGTTTCACCTGCTCACAGGACTCAAGGCCCTCGGTTTGTCAATCAACTTTTACTTTCTTCTTTCAGGATTCCTTTAATCAACTGACCATCTGTAACCACTTGACTATCCATCGGTCTGTAACATCAACTCCATTTCAGCAGAAGAAAAATGGGGACAATCTTTGACCAGTTTGCAATCTCCATTGGTCTGTAAACGGACCAATGATATCAATGGTCCAACCTTTTCTGCATCAACACAACATTTACCTCAACGAATGACAAGGAAGCAACGTAAGGGCGGGAGCATTTGCCTGAGCCCAGTCAGTGTCCAAGGCCAAGGAGGACCACCGGATGAGAGGATGAGTACGAGGACAGATTTGGGTCAGAGGCGGGGTGATGCTAAACTGGTGCGCTGGTTCATTATTGATGAGGGCACACACAACCCAACCTTAACTAACGTTCTCACAATGCTAAAGTCTGGTTGTTGACAACCTGATTAAACTTGTGAGACACAAGTGGGATTACGAGATTTGGAATAATGAATTTAATCAGAAAATGCACGATTAAACACGACGCGAAAACACTCGAGAAGACGCCAGAGTACCACACGGAAACGACATAGGACAAGGATCTGACAAATTTGGGGCTAACAGAAGAGGCTATTAATATGCTAAATGCTAATTAACGAACGAGAAACATGTGAACATGGTAATTAATGTTGAAATGAAACTTCTCCGCACTGCAATACACGACTCTCCCGTCTCTACTACGCCTTACACCAGCAGTCATTGAGATCTAAAAACTTTTATATCAACCAACAACACTGACTAATGACGAATGAAAACATGTGAATCCACCTCGTATTAACACAACAAAACAATAATATGGAAGGAGTGATTGATTGATTGATTGATTGATTGATAAGTATCAGAAGCGCATGTCATCGGCACCTCAATTAGAAGGGTGAGTGGACTCGTCGTGCGATGCGTCTCCGCTTCATTAGAGAGAGCTGCCCAACGCCACGGAACACAGAAGTCCTGAGTGCTTGATTCATGGGGCAGATCGCCTGATGTCATTAAATGTCAGAGGCCTCTCTTTAATGGCCTCAAATCACTCCACCGCTCCCCAATGAGCTGACAGGGCCCGGCTCCTAGCGGCTGTTGACAACGTCCAAATTAACTCCCCCCCCCTCCCCCCCCATCTCTCTCTCTCTCTCTCTCTCTCTCTCCGCTAAAAGAGCATAACAATCAAATGGGATGGGTTGGGGGTGAGGCTACTTCATTACACGGTGATGGGGAGGGGTGGGATCTCCGGCTGTGAGTGAGTCAACTCGCTGCTGATGTATTCGGAAGAAAATAACAGTGCGATCAAACATACCAGAGGGCGGCGGTGGTGGTGGTGGTGGTGGTGGTGGGTGGGGTTGGTGGTGGTAATGCGAGTGTTGCTGGCGGTTTATAGCGGGATTCATCTTCCCACACGGAGGTGAGAGCAAGCAGCTCATTTGTAAACGCGACATAAGCAAAAACCCACGACGCCGCCGTTCACGTCTCACAGGGCCCGGTAAACGGAGCCTTTCCACCCACACCGACGTCGCCGGAAGGGTAACCACGACGACGGTAGCGTTGATAATGACCGCATTTTACAGGTAGGTATGGATTGCATTTGTAAAGCGCTTTTATCCAAATCGCTTTACATTTGCCTGACATTCACCCATTCATACACCGACGGCGGTGTCGACCATGCAAGGTAACAACCAACACGTCAGGAGCAGGTAGGGTTAGGTGGTGTCTTGCTCAGGGACACCTCCACACTTAGCTAGGAGGAGCAGGTAGGGTTAGGTGGTGTCTTGCTCAGGGACACCTCCACACTTAGCTAGGAGGAGCAGGTAGGGTTAGGTGGTGTCTTGCTCAGGGA
>PIJE02001705.1:35000-60000 GCA_002895965.2 Coryphaenoides rupestris
GAGCGAGACGCTGTTGTCCGAAGCCACTTACGATGAGTACGTTTAGTCCGAAGAGAGTGAGACAACAGTAACATCGCTGACGGTACAGGAAGATTTGAAAAGAAACAAGTTTCAACCGCTCATAACCGCTCGGTTAACGGAACAAGTTTAAAGCGCCAGGGTTTCCCCCGGTGAATTGCAAGCCTAAGCGTCGGCGATATTAAAAATGTTTTTGTAATCAAATACAGGAACGGTGGGGAGGCAACAAAAGACATAAGGATCAGAAGGCTCACAGGACTGAGACGGTTGTTAGTAGGAGCACAGAAGAGTTCTTTACCGTCGGCGCTACCTTTGACGTTCAGCACTTTAGGGTCGCTTCACTCCACTTCACAGGCAGTGGTAACGTGTTTAGGTGATGGTTGCCGGAGCAGAGCCAGCGCTGTTTTGAGAGAGAGCGTGTGTGTGTGTGTGTGTGTGTGTGGTGTGTGTGTGTGTGTGTGTGTGTGTGTGTGTGTGTGTGTGTGTGTGTGTGTGTGGTGATGGAAGGTGAGCCTAATTAAGCCAGCCACCAAACACACACACTCACACACACACACACACACACACACACACACACACACACACACACACACACACACACACACACACACACACACACACACACACACACACACACACACACACGTCAAGCTTACGTCACAGCCTTAGCTCAGCATCCAAACTAAAACAATGGTCAGGGAGGAAAGGTAAAGTCCCCAGAAAACGTTTCTTCAGATGACCAACTACTGGAGAGGGTGGCGGCGACCTGGGAGAGTGGCTGATTATAACGAGTCAACCTTAAAAAAAAAAAAAGAAATCGACAATCCTGTTCATTGGTCATCTCAATCAGTCAGCGTTCTCCTCTCCAATCAGGGTGCTGCTGATTGGCCCTGAGCACTCATCAGCGCGAGGTTAACCCCTTGCCGGTCAACAGTAAGACAGCGTGGGTAAGACGCGACACAACACCAAGCGCAGGTTTTAAGCGCTACGATGTCCATGAACAAACGTACGGTAAGTCCACAAGTGAGTGGTCGGTATCCAAGAGGGTGGGATGGGATCTGAACCCTGGTGAGGGTAAGTGGAGCGGTCGTTACGTTAAAAGTACAAATCAGAAGTTTCCTCGCGAGCCTCAAACTCCACTAAAGAGATCGGCCGAACCTAGTTCCCATGACAACGTGTATTCTAGTCCAGGGGGCCAAAGCACTACATTGGCACAGGGTCATCGCTGGCCACAACTTCTCTTTCTGAACAGAAGTTCAGACGGAGCCTTCAGGAGCCAAAACCGCAGTGTCTGACTGACTAAGATGACTAAAATGCAGACATGACTAATCAAGCAGAAGCACCGATGTGTTGTTTTCCCGACGGGTGTCTCTCCACGTCTACGGCCCCGCAGGTGAGCAAATCAATCAGAAATCAATTCCGAACTTCACTGTCAAAAGTCCGCTTTCAGTTTACCCTCGAAAGTCATTAAAAACGGAATCTCGAAAGTCGATTTGAACTTCATTCCGGACAAAAATTAATTACGTTTATTGCCAAAAGGAATTCAACGTTAGCATTTTGAGTTTCAAAACTCATCAAGCCTGAGAACTGTTGTGTGTGGAAGGCTGTGGAACCGGACCAAGAACACACAGAGCTTCAGGAAGTCCACCAGACACCGAGTCTCTCTGACCTCCTGTCCTGTTCCACCCACTGGTCTGACTATTTGGTGGCACACACAACACACACAGCACTCCAACAATCATCAATGCCGTCATAACACTTCATCTCTCTGTTCTGTGTTGAGCTATTTATAATTAATTATTCATTCACTCTATGTTGTCGATGAACAGAAGTGTTCTCTCACACCTCCACAACCGTGTTCGCAGTCACCCAGCCTTTGTCCAGCCCACCGGGCTTGACGGAGGGTTTAGCGCTATAGGCAGCATAGTGACCTTGTGGGTGGGAGACCAACCACCACTCCCACCACCACCACTCCCCCACCTACCCCACCACCACTCCCGCCACCACCACTCCACCACCAACCCCACCCTGTGCTTGGCCAGCGGGTCAACTATTTGCCTTTGCTATGCATGTCCCTAGAGTTCAGCATTCCTGGACCCTGGACCATTCAACACAAGTGTGGGGTTGTGGTGTGTGTGGGGGTGGTGTGTGTGGTGTGTGGGTGTGTGTGTGTGTGTGTGTGTGTGTGGTAGTGTGTGGTGTGTTGTGTGTGTTGTGTGGTGTGTGTGTTTGTTCGGGGGGATGTGTGTAGGTCGTTGAACCACAGCCAGCACAGCTCTCTGGCCCCACAAGGTAGAAAGCCACGTCCTTCATTAAGAGCCCATAAAACATCATCAAAAACGCTGCTCTCTGTTGGTAATGTTTCTAAATAAAATGGAACGGCGTTGGCGATTGTGTATTGATGAATAACACAACCAATGACACATGTTGTTGTTGTTGTTGTTGTTATTGACAAGTCAATGGGTAGAAATGTGATTTTATTCTGGTAGTACATGTTTTTCTTCATTCGATTCGAATCCCAGCGGCTCGTTCACCAACATATTATGTTTTTTGCGAGCTCCTGTTTTATTTAATTAAAACGTTATTAAGGGTTTACTATTAACGAGCCTTGGCCAAAGACTACTGAGAGGCGGCCGCTCAAACCCTGTCTTCAATACGCCGAATATTGATCGTTTGTTCCCACTGCTGCTCACAAAGAACGGCAAGTCAGTGGCGTCGCAGACCTTACCTCCACATCGTTTTGAATTGGGGTTGAAGAAATAAAACACGAGAGATGACCTTCAAAGTCCAGTAGCAGCGCATTACCAGCTCATTACCAGCTCATTACCAGCTCATTACCAGCTCATTACCAGCTCATTACCAGCTCACTACCAGCTCATTACCAGCTCATTACCAGCTCACTACCAGCTCATTACCAGCTCACTACCAGCTCATTACCAGCTCATTACCAGCTCACTACCAGCTCATTACCAGCTCACTACCAGCTCATTACCAGCTCACTACCAGCTCATTACCAGCTCACTACCAGCTCACTACCAGCTCATTACCAGCTCACTACCAGCTCATTACCAGCTCACTACCAGCTCATTACCAGCTCACTACCAGCTCATTACCAGCTCACTACCAGCTCACTACCAGCTCATTACCAGCTCATTACCAGCTCACTACCAGCTCACTACCAGCTCATTACCAGCTCACTACCAGCGCATTACCAGCTCATTACCAGCTCATTACCAGCTCACTACCAGCTCACTACCAGCTCATTACCAGCTCACTACCAGCTCACTACCAGCTCATTACCAGCTCACTACCAGCTCATTACCAGCTCATTACCAGCTCATTACCAGCTCACTACCAGCTACCAGCTCATTACCAGCTCACTACCAGCTCATTACCAGCTCACTACCAGCTCACTACCAGCTCATTACCAGCTCACTACCAGCTCACTACCAGCTCATTACCAGCTCACTACCAGCTCACTACCAGCTCATTACCAGCTCACTACCAGCTCACTACCAGCTCATTACCAGCTCACTACCAGCTCACTACCAGCTCACTACCAGCTCACTACCACCTCACTACCAGCGCATTACCAGCTCACTACCAGCTCATTACCAGCTCACTACCAGCTCACTACCAGCTCACTACCAGCTCATTACCAGCTCACTACCAGCTCACTACCAGCTCATTACCAGCTCACTACCAGCTCATTACCAGCTCACTACCAGCTCACTACCAGCTCACTACCAGCTCATTACCAGCTCACTACCAGCTCACTACCAGCTCACTACCAGCTCATTACCAGCTCACTACCAGCTCATTACCAGCTCACTACCAGCTCACTACCAGCTCATTACCAGCTCATTGCCAGCTCATTGCCAGCTCATTACCAGTGTAAAGTGTGGGGCAGTAACAGGAAGACACAACATTTGAGATAACAGGAGGAAGACTGTAAAAGTATCCTGATAATGGTCGTAATGGGATGGCACCGAGGGGGGCGGCGGGTATTGCTAGTCTGAGCTACGGTAGCCGACGTGCTGAAGATCCACGGGCCATCCGCCGCCATCACAGAGTTCGACACACCGGCCCGGCCCTATTGGTCACGTGACCCGGCCCGATTGATCATGTGACCCGGCCCTACGGGTCCCCTAACCGCTTGTAGTTTATCGGCCATTAAACAATGTTATTAGCTTAGGTTCTGCTAAAGTCAGCGTTCCTCTGAAATACCGCCGCTCCCTGTGTGAGACGGGACCACGGATAATTAACTCGGTGACAGACTGACACACACGCACACACACACACACACAAACACACACACACACAACACACACACACACACCCTACATCTCCTGCGTGTGTCTGCGTGTGCATGTGTGTGTGCGTTTTTCCTTCTCCCTTACCAGCTCACTACCAGCTCATTACCAGCTCACTACCAGCGCATTACCAGCTCACTACCAGCTCATTACCAGCTCACTACCAGCTCATTACCAGCTCACTACCAGCGCATTACCAGCTCATTACCAGCTCACTACCAGCTCACTACCAGCTCATTACCAGCTCACTACCAGCTCACTACCAGCGCATTACCAGCTCACTACCAGCGCATTACCAGCTCACTACCAGCTCATTACCAGCTCACTACCAGCTCATTACCAGCTCACTACCAGCTCACTACCAGCTCATTACCAGCTCACTACCAGCTCACTACCAGCTCACTACCAGCGCATTACCAGCTCACTACCAGCTCATTACCAGCTCACTACCAGCTCACTACCAGCTCACTACCAGCGCATTACCAGCTCACTACCAGCTCATTACCAGCTCACTACCAGCTCATTACCAGCTCATTACCAGCTCACTACCAGCTCACTACCAGCTCACTACCAGCTCATTACCAGCTCACTACCAGCTCACTACCAGCTCACTACCAGCGCATTACCAGCTCATTACCAGCTCACTACCAGCTCACTACCAGCTCACTACCAGCTCACTACCAGCTCACTACCGGCTCATTACCAGTGTAAAGTGTGGGGCAGTAACAGGAAAACACAACATTTGAAATAACAGGAGGAAGACTGTGTAAAAGTATCCTGATAATGGTCGTAATGGGATGGCACCGAGGGGGGCGGCGGGTATTACTAGTCTGCGCTACGGTAGCCAACGTGCTGAAGATCCACGGCACCATCCGCCGCCATCACAGAGTTCGACACACCGGCCCGGCCCTATTGGTCACGTGACCCGGCCCGATTGATCATGTGACCCGGCCCTACGGGTCCCCTAACCGCTTGTAGTTTATCGGCCATTAAACAATGTTATTAGCTTAGGTTCTGCTAAAGTCAGCGTTCCTCTGAAATACCGCCGCTCCCTGTGTGAGACGGGACCACGGGAGGTAATTAACTCGGTGGCGGCAAAACACACACACACACACACACACACACACACATGTGGACGTGTGGTGTGTGTGTGTGTGCGTGTGTGTGTGTATTATTTGTTTTGTGGCCGAGTTTATTATGGAGGAGCGGGAAATACAGTGTGATCTCTGGAGCCTTCCCATCAGTCGATCGGAGACAGAGGGAACCGGGGGTGAGGACGCTAAACACACATCCTCACGACACACACACACACACACACACAAAACTCATCTCCTGTTATGCCATTATATAGCTCTCTCTCTCTCTTTCTCTCTCTCCCTCTCTCTCTCTCTCAACACAGTCCGTTGTGTCAGACAGACGGAGGCTGTGGTTTCACAGTCTGTGTCTCCATCCTCTCCTGCTGACGGGACGGTGGTGGCGGTGGTGGTGGTGGTGATGATGGTGATGGCGGTGGTGACGGTGGTGATGGTGGTGATGGTGATGATGGTGGTGGTGGCGGTGGTGACGGTGGTGATGGTGGTGGTGGGGGTGGTGGCTATTGACTTGTGTTAATAGAATTGTGCTTAATAGAATTAATTATTATTATCGAAGACGAGGTCTACTATCCCCTAGTTAACAATTTTATGCAAGTAGAAGAATATTACTGTCCTGCACGCGGACACTTTTCCTACATTTTTGCACCAACAGCCAGAGTATTACTACTTCACTTGTCACTTTTTACTTTTTACTGTAAAAGTAAAAGAATGTGTGTTTAGAAGGATACTGCAGGAGTGAATGAGGAGGAAGCGTTCCATCGTCCTTGTTACGGATGGCAATAAAGGAATCTTGAATGTAATCATGCTCACATATTACACGTCTTAAATGTACTCGGGTCAACAACCGTTTCCTTCTATTTGCAGTGAGATACTTAGAACGCATCTCCTGCGGTTACTGATGCTGCGCCCGTGGTATTGCTTCTGGAAAGAATGCCAACCAAATATGAATATTTACTGAGTTAGATATTTAATTGGTCTCGACTAATGAAAAGACAAAGTCAACGTAAGTTCTGAGGAGTCACATCTTAAAGCAATAATAGACCGATGGGGTTGCCACGGCAATGCATTACACCAACACCACCCCCCCCCGCCCACCTCGAAAAAAAATGCACCCCCATTTAAAACCACCGGGCTTCAGCACAATGTTGAATTTGTATTTGTTCAAATGCCTGGAAGGTTACCATCCCCACCAACCTGCCTCTCCACAAATAAATCAATGGAGCTGGCTTTGTTGCTGCGCTGCAATCCCTACATAATATCCCGGAGAATTAAATAGTGCTGATGTCAACACTCACATTGTATTCCTACTGGTGCCGTCGTTTATTGTGTGCGAACGTTAAACTAACATTAAGGGCAAACTCACAACCCCCCGTTCTTCCACACACACTGCCACGCGCACACAGGGCACAGCACACGCGCACACACACACACACACACACACACACACACCACACACACACACACACACACACACACAACACCAACACACACCACACACACACACACACACACACACACACACACACACACACACACACACACACACACACACACACACACACACACACACACACACACACAAGCAGCACAGTCACATGTCAGCGTACCCTGTGTAGCATGTCATGTCATAGCATGGGCGTCAGTAGCTCAGGAGGTAAGAGCGAGCGGTTGTCTGGCAACGGGAAGGTCGCTGGTTCGATCCCCGGGCTCCTCCCCCTCCTAGCTAAGTGTGGAGGTGTCCCTGAGCAAGACACCACCTAACCCTACCTGCTCCTCCTAGCTAAGTGTGGAGGTGTCCCTGAGCAAGACACCACCTAACCCTACCTGCTCCTCCTCCTAGCTAAGTGTGGAGGTGTCCCTGAGCAAGACACCACCTAACCCTACCTGCTCCTCCTAGCTAAGTGTGGAGGTGTCCCTGAGCAAGACACCACCTAACCCTACCTGCTCCTCCTCCTAGCTAAGTGTGGAGGTGTCCCTGAGCGAGACACCACCTAACCCTACCTGCTCCTCCTAGCTAAGTGTGGAGGTGTCCCTGAGCAAGACACCACCTAACCCTACCTGCTCCTGACGTGTTGGTTGTTACCTTGCATGGTTGGCACCGCCGTCGGTGTGTGAATGGGTGAACGTGAGGCAACACTGTGAATACTTTCCATCAGAATACGAAGCCTTATTTCAGTCGTTGGTTTGTTTTCCTGCGTGAAATTGAGTGACATGTAAATAAACTAAGAAGTAAACCCTCAAAAAAACGACTTGATAGGCAGAGCAGAGTAAAAAACGGGAATTATGTAAATGATTGTCATCGTCAACAACGCAAGTCTGGATTTTAAACACCTTCAACGAGCTGACATATGAGATACATGCACCGCTGGTTCGATCTCGGCTCCATATTTTCCTACAGTCAGCTGCCACAATGCGCTCGGTTCCCTGGGTCATTAAATATTTCAGTGGCTGCGTAACAATAACTTATTTCTGAAATATGTTTCCACAAAACACAGTCATGGTTCCTCAGCAAAGTGACCCGTATCCACAAACCCTACCGGAGGATAAGCATCTCGCACTTCACGTTACCCACCAAGAAACGAATGTACGTTTTAGAAGAATACTGCAGGAATGAATGGAGTGAGCGATCCATTGTACTTGTTACACGTCTGGAGCTCAGTACCAACCCATAGAAGACAGTGCCGCAGCTTTACTGATTTTAAATTCAAAATAGAAGAGAATAGAATAGAACTTTATTCATCCCGAAAGAAAATTCTTGTGCCATGTTGCACGGCAATACAGTACGATAAAACAATGTGGAAAACAACAGAAGAATAAAAATAAACTAACGGGAAAATAAAAATGAAATCATGGCTTGGTGTCCAAATGTTGTGAAATCGTGTTGAAAGTGAAGATGTAGTGTTTTGTACTTTTTTGTTTCTGTTATTTGTGTTTTTTTATACGACAGTTTTCATGTTCTTAACAGAGATCTTATTCCTGCCCAGGGACTACAGATTCTGGCTAAGTCTGGTACAGCTAAGGAGCAGGAACACTGACCCTGTCAAGTAAAGAAATACATTTAAAAAATAAAATAATCCTAAAATACTTAAGGAATCTTGAATCTTGAATCCAAGCGGTTAAGCATTCCGTGGAGAATGAGGTTAAATCCCGCGTGATCACAGTCCTATCCTTCCAAAATGTATAACAATGATGCAAGTCCTCTCCTGTCTGGAATGAGCGATGATGAAGATGGGAATTCAGATCGGGCCACAGCCGAAAAACGTGAGGAGATCTGCGAGAGAGAAAGGGCTTCGTCTCGAACCCGAGCCCTGAACGGGGGATCATTATTTCATCACTATTTTGGACTTGGAAGTAATGAAATGTAATGTGAGAACTTTAGCCGCGCTGAGGTCAGAAAGGAAAAAGGGCACGCAACACAGGAGCACAGGTAATGGATATATAATCAATACGAGTACGGCTGAGTTATATCATATACTGTATATATATATTTATATTTATCGTCATAGTGCTTCTGCTAAAGCATTGAAGCCATCGCGGTTTGAGTGAAAAGGATTTCACGAACCCAAAATGGCGCAGTCGGAAAATGTTGACGCTCTGCATAAACGTGCACATTTGTTAAGACGACGAGCAGGCGGCAAAAGTTTGAGGAGCGACTTTGAAAGTGTGCTGGCTGTGCATAGAGGAGGTGTGTGTGTGTGTGTGTGTGTGTGTGTGTGTGTGTGTGTGTGTGTGTGTGTGTGTGTGTGTGTGTGTGTGTGTGTGTGTGTGTGTGGAGGGGGCTTGCGTCTCAGCACGACTCTGCCTCTGACTCTCGCAGTACCCGTCTGCCTGTCATTCGTCGTCATGGAGGAGGAGCCGATTCTGCTGACAGTGCAATGGCCCCCGATTAACGACACCCAGGACCCCCACTGATCCCCACCTATCCCCACCCCCTATGGACACTATCCTACACGTTATATTAACCTTTAACCCCACTGACTCCCACCCCCTATGGACACTATACTACACGTTATATTAACCTTTAACCCCACTGACTCCCACCCCCCATAGACACTATCCTACACGTTATATTAACCTTTAACCCCACTGACTCCCACCCCCTATGGACACATGCTATGCTTATTTTTTCATATACTGTATATATTTATCATTTTTATAATTTATCATTACTTTCTTTTGTTTTTCTTTTCCATAGTTTGTTGTAAATTGTTCCTCCCAGCACTTTCTACTTTAATGTTCAATGTTATGAACCATTCACAAAAGCACATTCCTTGTCTGTGAAAACTACTTAATAATAATAAACATGATTCTGATTTGAATCCTGATTCTGATTCTGATTCAGAGCTGGGGTCTTCAAGGCCTCCGATATGTCAGAGGTTGGAGAGTCTTGTGGAGCGGCGGCCATCGGGTACCTGGACCTGTCCTGTCCACCGCTCTCTCTGGGGGGAGACCCGTGAACTGTAGGTTCTCACAAGGTCAGGACGGACGGTGCCTTCACATCGCCCTGAAGCCTATACCTATACGATCTGCTCACACACATCCCTGGAGGTGTGGCTCTCAGGGGTCGGGACTCACTGGGCTTTCAGACAGGGAAATGTTGTTCTGAAGGTCGTCAAAGCAAAATCTAATTACCATGACGTTGGCCGTCCGAAACCTTACAGCCAACCAACACTGTATGTCACTCAAGTGTCGGTGGAACCAAAGAAAGACTCAAGCGACCCCGCGCACCCCATGAGTTAAAGACGCGAGGCCGTCCTTATCTTGTAGCTGATTAGTTGGAATAAGCTGGTAAATGGTAAATGGTATTGCATTTATATATCGCTTTTATCCAAAGCGCTTTATAGTCGCCTGACATTCAACGGTGCCAACCCAACGACCGACACGTCAGGAGCAGTTAGGGGTTAAGGTGGCGTCTTGCTCAGGGGACGCCTCGACACTTACTGTAGGTAGGTGGAGCCGAACCAGCAACCTTCCTGTTGCCAGACAACCGCTCTTACTACCTCCTGAGCCACCGCCGCCCGCAGATGAGAGCCAGATGGACGGTGACACCGTGGTGACGGAGCACCCCTGGGGTTTAATGCTATGCTTAGTTATTCCCCCGGAACAATGTCCCAACTGCTCCCCGACAGCAGGGCCCCGCGTCATAAAGGATGTCAGCCGGGTGTCGCCGGGGAGCTCGCGCCCACAGCTGGGCTGGCCAAGAGATGCTAACTGCTAGCATGTCCTCCACGGGCAGGCAGCTGTGCACTACAACTCAAGTCAAGTCGCGTAACGCTGCAAGTTCCTCTTTGAGGAGCTGTTGCTAACGACTAATCATCATCAACTCCCATGACACAGGATGATGTACATCAAGTGAAAAACCAGTATCAACACATTTCCAATTCAGGAAGTATTTAACAATGTTATTTCCAACCTATTTATTTATAAACTGACAAATTCACGTTCCCTCCCGAGCCGAATAAGCCCGCAGCAGCAGACAGCAACTTAATCCAAGGGATTTGTAACAAGTGTCAAGTGTTGCGTGATTTCTCACACTTAATATATAAAACGAAAGAAAATCTGACTGAAGAGACGACGGAGAACTCCGAGAGACCGACAGACGGGTAATTAGCAGGCGGAGACCCCGGCGTGGAAGCTGCAGTCAGAGGAACAAAGTCTCTGCCGCTCGTGCGCCGCAAATGGATCTTAAACGTGCGGGCCAGAAACGTCCGCCGTCGGCCATAGAAAAAGTTCATTATGCACAGTGACAGACAGGCAGACGGACAGACAGGCAGACGGACAGACAGACAGGTAGACAGGCAGGCAGACAGGCAGGTAAACAGAGAGATAGAGGGGTTGGGGGGGGGGGGGGATGCTGGGCAGTGACTGGGAGCATTTATACTGGTCCCAGATGGAGGCAATATTACGTGGAGAGATGAGGGAGGGGGGGCAAGAGAGAGGGAGAGGGAGAGAGACATACTGAGAGAGAGAGAGGGAGAGAGACATACTGAGAGAGAGAGAGAGAGAGAGAGAGGAGAGAGAGAGAGAGAGAGAGAGAGAGAGAGAGAGAGAGAGAGAGAGGTAGAACAATATCCCAGCGAGGGACAACAGAGAGACTCTCACCCTGGAGCCAGATCCTCCCTGGAGATTAAGTGGGGATAACATCTGAACAAGAAGGCGTCTCTGACACACAGAGCAGCAAACGGGCAAGCAGAGCGATGAGGACAGGAAGAATGAATGGATGACAGCATTAGCATTAGCATTAGCATTAGCATTAGTATAGCATTAGCGCCTCAGAGCGGATCAGCGAAGCAAGGGGATCTGTGAGAGACAATGGCTGCATCCAAGACTGCGTACTATGCACGACTGTACCATAAAAACATGTTGATGAACCATGAGTCAAATTTTGATGAGAGTTGCCGGTTCATTGGGGGGTTGCTGGTCGAGGGTTGGAGAGGTTACCGGTAACGTTTCAAAGTTTCGTACGGTTTCGGTTGTCCGAAATGTTAACCAAGCGACTCTAGCATCCTATAGCGCGTCACGAATATCGCCGGAAATAGTACGACGCCACCCGGGGTTACTTTTAGAATACCGTTTAATGCATACTACGTGGAAGTATGATTTTGGACAGAGGCTACATAGACAGACAAGCCTCGCCACCACCAGCTCCCCAGCAGCACGCATTACCCATTACACATTTCACCTCCCATAAAAGTTCTGCTCAAGTTGCTCCGAAGAGATAAAGATTTACAGCCAATCTAACCAACGTTGTCTCTCTGATAACGGGCTTGTTTGTCCCGGGGTTATAGAACAATATAGAAACGCAATAAACCTAACAAATAGCTAAATAAACGTTGAATCACTACAGGGCACACAGAACCATGCATTATCCTACGCTATTTAAGCGCTTGTTAACAACAACAACAGCAACTTCAATTTATTAGTTTGCAAAGTCTTTCTTCTTGACAAATTGCCCCAAATCGAATTAGAGAAGTTTGTAACGGACCCTCGTCCATGAGAAGCTAGCTAGCTAGCGAGCGAAACGGGCCTTAGTATAGTTTTAAATAATCTAGATAAAAGCATCTTCTGCATGAATATGTGGAGGAATAAATGTAAATGTCTTGCTCACAATCTCACAGTAGCTTTAATGCCACAAAGACAACGTCAAGGAGATACCAGAACTGAGAAAATTAGAGGTTTTATTCCTTGACATGTTAATGCAGTATTTCAAAGCCTTCTGATTATAACCCGAGTGTGAAATAATTAGCATGAAGACGTGCTAATGTAACGTGTACCTAATTTAGGTCTTGGCCAAGAACAGATAGCCTCAAACAGCGATTCACATTAGACTGTACTAGCACACAGACATTATTATATACAGTAATAAGTAATGAAACTCGTAGTACTACGTGGTGAAAGTACTACAACAAAACAGTTCTAACTCGGGGTGAACATTCATGTAAGAATCGTGATTCTTATCTTTTATTATTCTGAATCGATTCACAATCCCCCCCCCGCCCCCCCCCCAAAAAAAAAATGTTGCTCTGTTAACATAACTTTTTTAAATTGAAAAAACAACATGACAACATAATCTTATACATGTACTTTTCTTTCAGGCCATAATTATTTGCCACACCACCTTTCTTAGCACACAACGGACTGGACTAAATCCTCCATGTACTCAATCGAAAATGGGGATTTTGAATCGGGAATCATTTTGAATCGGGCGATCGATTTCAAATCGCATCGTGACCCCAACGAATCAAAATCGAACGGAGTCGTGAGATACCGACAGATTCACAGCCCGAGTGCCAGCGGTTCAGCGTGAGGGTGGCAGTTATAGTGCCTTCCTGCTCCGGCCGGCGCTGCAGGCTTGCGAGGGCCGGCGTGGGTGCGGACCCAGCAGACGCAAGGAGACAGCTGAGGAGCGATGACCTCACCGCTCCCTCCCACAAGTCCCACAGCGGAACGCGGAGTGCCGGAGTCACGCGGACCCGGGACCTCACGGGGCGACGCCGTCATATTCTGAACAGGTCGTAAACAAGGCCGCTCCCCTCCAAGGCCGGGAGGCTTGTTGGCCCAGAGGCAGAGAGAGTCTGTGTTGTTGTGGACAGGGCTGAATGCCAACCCAAAGGCAAGCAGTGGTGCAGGAGGTTCCCCCGAAACCCCGAAATCTTTTACCAAAATAAACGTGGTAATGTCACACTGTAGAAATACTCTGTCACAAGTAAAAGTCATGGATTGAAAAAGTTACTTCAGTAAGAAGTACAAATGTATTAGCCCAATATATACTTCAAATACCAAAAGTGCACATTATGCGGAATGTTCAGAATAGTTTATTACATTATTGGATTATAGTTATGACATGCATTCATGTGTTCATCGCTTCAATGTTGCATCTGGTAAAGGAGTTCATTTTAATGTATTTATATTGTATAAAGTCATATACTGCCTACTTTACATACTGCTGGTAGCTTGTGAATACCCCCCCTGGGGACCAATGAAGCCTTATTGATAGAATAATAATAATTTTTGTGTTTATTGAACATATTTTGTATTCTTAATTTAATCAGCAAAGTAACAACTGTCTGTCAGATAAATGCAGTGGGATTAAAATGTATAATATTTGCCTCGGAGATGAGCAGAAATATAAAGTAGCAGAAAATACAAATACTCAACTTTGAGTGCCTCAAAGATGTACTCGAGTACACGACTTGAAAGTACTTTGAATGTACTTTAAATGTGTAGAATGCTACAATTTGCAGGCTTTAAGATATGCAGGTGTCAGAGCTGTGAGGGGTCGGGGTGGGGGGGGGGGGGGGGGGGGGGGGGGGGGGTTGGGGGGGGGGGGGGGGGGGGGGGGGGGGGGGGGGGGGGGGGGTTGGGGGGGCGGGACATGGTAGGGGCCCAGAGCAATAAGGAGGGGGTCGGTGTGTGTGGTGTGTGTGGTGTGTGGTGTGGTGTTCCGTGTGTGTGTGTGTGTGTGGGTGTGTGTGTTTGTAGCTGTGTTCTGCCTCTCCCGGGAGACAGGGAATACAATGCAACACGGTCATTGATTGCCTAGCCAGGCCCATAAATTACAGCCCAGGCTAATCCTGTTGACAGTACAACGCACAGCAGAGGCTGCTTCTGACCGGCCAACTGTTTGTCACAAAATCTTCACTGAGAACCCAGTGACAATGAATTAGAACAATATCTAAGTGGCCTAACGGGAGCTTTCGACAAATGGATGTGGTTAAGTAGGCTATGGGCATCACAGGCTAAGCGCGTACGCGTATGCGCTAAGTGCTGTATCTAAAAGTCTTAGCCGATACATAATTTCCACAACACATGTAGAAATTTGATTTATGGTTGAATAATAAAACATGAAACGGCGTTAGTATACCCTGGCTGTATGGACATTGAATCCCGGCGACGGCGTGCAAGAGTGAGACTCACCGATCCAGCTCCTACAGCGGCGATGCATAAATGTGTTTTTCACATTAGCCAAACGTCCCTCATCGCTACGAGACACTTAGATGATCCTGTTACGATGCTCTGCAGTTTTAATTAGCATATCATTAAACAGGGACGTGCGACCGTATAGCACTCAGGACGGCGAGATTCCACAGAACGACGTCAACCTGCGGAGGCCAGCGAATCCCAGCCCTGCATTAGGAGGCCTCCGTGACAAGCTTCAGCCATTATCCTCACATGGTTACCCACTGGTAAAAAAAACAACACACACAAAGACACAGAACTACGAGACCAGTTGCATTCTGAGACACAGAACAAGGAACATGCAGGCCTCAATGGCAGAGCTGGAAGTCTGTCCTACAACAGCTTAGCAGCCTGCAACTCTTCATATTCATTATGGCGGCAGTAGCTCAGGAGGTATAAGAGCGGTTGTCTGGCAACAGGAAGGTTGCTGGTTCGATCCCCCGGGCTCCTCCCCCTCCTAGCTAAGTGTGGAGGTGTCCCTGAGCAAGACACCACCTAACCCTACCTGCTCCTCCTAGCTAAGTGTGGAGGTGTCCCTGAGCAAGACACCACCTAACCCTACCTGCTCCTCCTAGCTAAGTGTGGAGGTGTCCCTGAGCAAGACACCACCTAACCCTACCTGCTCCTCCTAGCTAAGTGTGGAGGTGTCCCTGAGCAAGACACCACCTAACCGTACCTGCTCCTCCTAGCTAAGTGTGGAGGTGTCCCTGAGCAAGACACCACCTAACCCTACCTGCTCCTCCTAGCTAAGTGTGGAGGTGTCCCTGAGCAAGACACCACCTAACCCTACCTGCTCCTCCTAGCTAAGTGTGGAGGTGTCCCTGAGCAAGACACCACCTAACCCTACCTGCCCCTCCTAGCTAAGTGTGGAGGTGTCCCTGAGCAAGACACCACCTAACCCTACCTGCTCCTCCTAGCTAAGTGTGGAGGTGTCCCTGAGCAAGACACCACCTAACCCTACCTGCTCCTCCTAGCTAAGTGTGGAGGTGTCCCTCCACGGCGGAGGAGTCTCTGGGAGCTGAGTGACGGTAAACGTTGTGTGTTGTTGTGTTGTGTTGTTCCATCACTCGGGTGGGGGGTCGGAGTGGGGTCGGGGTTTGGGGGTGGGGGGTGGCGGTACCATGGTTACCCCGGGGCCCAGCCAGCACAATAAAAGGAGGGGGTCGGTGGTGGTGGTGGTGGTGGTGGTGGTGTTCCGTGTGTGTGTGTGTGTGTGTGTGTGTGTGTGTAGCTTGCTTCCTCTCCCGGGAGACAGGGAATACAATGCAACACGGTCATTGATTGCCTAGCCAGGCCCATAAATTACAGCCCAGGCTAATCCTGTTGACAGTACAACGCACAGCAGAGGCTGCTTCTGACCGGCCAACTGTTTGTCACAAAATCTTCACTGAGAACCCAGTGACAATGAATTAGAACAATATCTAAGTGGCCTAACGGGAGCTTTCGACAAATGGATGTGGTTAAGTAGGCTATGGGCATCACAGGCTAAGCGCGTACGCGTATGCGCTAAGTGCTGTATCTAAAAGTCTTAGCCGATACATAATTTCCACAACACATGTAGAAATTTGATTTATGGTTGAATAATAAAACATGAAACGGCGTTAGTATACCCTGGCTGTATGGACATTGAATCCCGGCGACGGCGTGCAAGAGTGAGACTCACCGATCCAGCTCCTACAGCGGCGATGCATAAATGTGTTTTTCACATTAGCCAAACGTCCCTCATCGCTACGAGACACTTAGATGATCCTGTTACGATGCTCTGCAGTTTTAATTAGCATATCATTAAACAGGGACGTGCGACCGTATAGCACTCAGGACGGCGAGATTCCACAGAACGACGTCAACCTGCGGAGGCCAGCGAATCCCAGCCCTGCATTAGGAGGCCTCCGTGACAAGCTTCAGCCATTATCCTCACATGGTTACCCACTGGTAAAAAAAACAACACACACAAAGACACAGAACTACGAGACCAGTTGCATTCTGAGACACAGAACAAGGAACATGCAGGCCTCAATGGCAGAGCTGGAAGTCTGTCCTACAACAGCTTAGCAGCCTGCAACTCTTCATATTCATTATGGCGGCAGTAGCTCAGGAGGTATAAGAGCGGTTGTCTGGCAACAGGAAGGTTGCCGGTTCGATCCCCGGGCTCCTCCCCCCTCCTAGCCCTCCTAGCTAAGTGTGGAGGTGTCCCTGAGCAAGACACCACCTAACCCTACCTGCTCCTCCTAGCTAAGTGTGGAGGTGTCCCTGAGCAAGACACCACCTAACCCTACCTGCTCCTCCTAGCTAAGTGTGGAGGTTTCCCTGAGCAAGACACCACCTAACCCTACCTGCTCCTCCTAGCTAAGTGTGGAGGTGTCCCTGAGCAAGACACCACCTAACCCTACCTGCTCCTCCTAGCTAAGTGTGGAGGTGTCCCTGAGCAAGACACCACCTAACCCTACCTGCTCCTCCTAGCTAAGTGTGGAGGTGTCCCTGAGCAAGACACCACCTAACCCTACCTGCTCCTCCTCCTAGCTAAGTGTGGGGGTGTCCCTGAGCAAGACACCACCTAACCCTACCTGCTCCTCCTAGCTAAGTGTGGAGGTGTCCCTGAGCAAGACACCACCTAACCCTACCTGCTCCTCCTAGCTAAGTGTGGAGGTGTCCCTGAGCAAGACACCACCTAACCCTACCTGCTCCTGACGTGTTGGTCGTTACCTTGCATGGTTGGCACCGCCGTCGGTGTATGAATGGGTGAGTGTCAGGCAGCTGTAAAGCACTTTAAATAAAAGTGCTATATAAATACAATCCATTTACCATATTCAACCTGTTTTTACAAAGATGATGACCCAAGTAGTTTGTGGCTGCAACTGCGATCGACTAGCAGCAGCACCAGCCTGGGCGGCCGTGCAGTCAACACAGACACACACACGCCGTGTTTACGAGGGCGGCGTCGGTGTGCAGGCCTGGATGCCACGCGTAGGTTCTATAAACAGCCACAATGTGACCCCATAGGCTCCGCCGCACGGCCACACGCGTCTCCGGTTACGGGAATTGAACGTTGTCACGTGTAATATGGCCGGCCTCCCTCTGACCGTCTTACCATCGATGTCCCCGCAAAACGCTGTTGGCTTCATACAACGTTACAGACTGTGTGTACTATTTGCGAATGTGGCGAAGCACCCACAGAGACACATCTAGGCTGCATGACACACACACACACACACACACGCACGCACACACACACACACACACACACACACACACACACACACACACACGCACATGCACACACATACACACCTACACACAAACACACACACACACACACTTTGTCTGACATCAAACAGACATTCTCATCTCATCTGCAGCCTACAATAGTCTCTCTCTCTCTCTCTCTCTCTCTCTCTCTCTCTCTCTCTCTCTCGTCCCATAGTCAAACAGTATTGATTAAATATTGGTTGTGAGCGATTGCAAAAATAATTCCACCTTAAGAAAGTGAATGCATACCCCCATTAATACAATTGAGTCAACCTGAATAATAAAGTTTGGTGAATCTTTCCAAGGAGAACGTATCACTTTACTTTTACAGGACATGGCTGAAAAAATAGAACAATATACAAAAGATAGTTTGAGAAGCGCTGCCTTACAGAGACACCAATGAAAGGATCGATAATAAACAAGAGACAACGAACACATCAGACCACCACCAACGTACACATGAATGAACACAACACCAGCATTGGACGACTACTGCGTAGCCTACGGCGTAGGGTCTGCGTACACTACACCGTAGGCTACATAGTGTACACAGACTCTACGCCGTAGGCTACGCAGTGTACGCGCACCCTACGGCGTAGGCTACGCAGTGTACGCGGACCGTACGGCGTAAGGTCCGCGTACACTGCGTAGCGTACACTGCGTAGCCTACGGCGTAGGGTTCGCGTATACTGCGTAGCCTACGGTGTAGGGTCTGCGTACACTGCGTAGCCTATGGCGTAGGGTCCGCGTATATTGCGTAGCTTACGCCGTAGGCTACGCAAGGTATTGCGTAGCCTGCGGCATAAGGTGCGCGTACAAGCTACGCAGTGTACGCGGACCCTACGGCGTAAGGTACGCAGTGTACGCGGACCTTACGTTAGTTAGCCACAGTAGCTCAGTGCTATACACTAGGCTACACTAGCCTAGCCTAGCCTAGCGTGCTAGCGTGGCTGCTGCTCCCGGCACCTCCACCACCACCTCCTCCACCTCCTCCACCTCCACCCGCCCAGGTCGTTCAGCACCCGGCCGGCTGGACAGCGTTGCGTTGCGTTGCGTTGCGGAGGGTCGGTCCCCGCCACCCACCTCCGCCCAAAACTAGGGGACCTCCACCTCCACCTCCACCCCTTTAGCACAACGGAACACAACACAACACAGTGGAGCTCGGCGGCTCGGCGTCTAGCAGGATGGGGAGAGGCGGGGTGTGGGACGCTTACCGGGTTCAGACGAGGCGCTGGCGGGTCGCTGCGGGTCCGACGGAACGGAACAGGAGCGGCGGCGGCGGTGGTGGAGCTGCTGTGGTGGTGGAGCTGCTGTGGTGGTGGTGGTGGAGCTGCTGTGGTGGTGGCGCTGCTGTGGTGGTGGTGGAGCTGCTGTGGTGGTGGTGGTGGTGGAGCTGCTGTGGTGGTGGTGGAGCTGCTGTGGTTGTGCGGCTGCGCGGCGGCGGCGGTGGCGGCGGAGTCCTCCTCAGAGTCCACACCGGAGGTACGAGTGACGTCGAGCGGCGCTACAATATCCTCTATCCTCTGTCCTCCACCCTCTATCCTCCACCCTCTATTCTCTATCCTCTTTCCTCCACCCTCTATCCTCTATCCTCCACCCTCTATCCTCCACCCTCTATCCTCTATCCTCTGTCCTCCACACCCCCCCGGCGGCTGCGAGCGGCGAACAGCGAACAGCGAACGCTTTCCTCCAGCTGGTGGTGCTGATGAGAGTGATGCTGATGAGAGTGATGCTGAGAGTGATGCTGATGAGAGTGATGATGCTGAGAGTGATGCTGATTCTGAGAGTGATGATGCTGAGTGTGGTGCTGATGAGAGTGGTGCTGATGAGAGTGAGGATGCTGCTGAGAGTGATGCGCTGAGAGTGGTGATGATGCTGAGAGTGATGCTGAGAGTGATGAAGATTCTGAGAGTGGTGATGATGCTGAGAGTGATGCTGAGAGTGATGAAGATTCTGAGAGTGGTGCTGATGAGAGTGATGCTGCCGCTCGCCTGTCTGTCTGTCTGTCTGGCACGGTCATAACACGGGACACGCCCCTTAACCCGCCCCTCTTCTTCTTCTTTTTCCTCCTCCTCCTCCTCCTCCTCCTCCTCCTCTGCCAATCCCTGCGAAATAGTGACCCCGCCCCTCCTCCCTCCCTCCCTCCCCCTCCCGGAGGCCCCGCCCACAATCCCTGCAAAATAGTGACCCCGCCCTCCCTCCCTCCTCCCCTCCCCCTCTCCCCCGGGAGGCCCGCCCACAATCCCTGCAAAATAGTGACCTCGCCCCTCCCCTCCCTCCCTCCCCTCCCCCCTCCTCCCCCGGGAGGCCCCGCCCACAATCCCTGCTAAATAGTGGACCCACGACCAGAGGCAGGTGCAACTGGATCTGAGATGAAACATACCATGCATGTCGTTAATGCACACGTGCCAATACAAGCCATTGCAAAATTCACAAATGTGCCAAAATGTGACATCACCACCTGACTGAATTTTGAGGGACAAAAAAATAACTGAAATTAGTTGAATGAAAGTTATTTCTAACTCTTCTCTTCTCCTGTCGCAACCACAATGCGAATAAAAAAAAACCCAACAATAATCAAAGTTGAACATGAGCGTCAATATAAATCAGATTGTGGGCTTCATCTGTGTCGCCCGCCTCTGCCCATCGTTGAGTATGCGACGATAACCTCACTGAACAACAAACACGCCCTTGAAAAACATCAACTCAGCATAAATACTTTAAACAACCTTCGATCAATTCCACCGTCGTCCGATGCCAGCTCCACCCACATGTGGGTCTCCACCCTCCACCACCCAACCCTCACCCCCACCCTCCAATTTTCCCACCGTGTAGATGAAGTTCTCCGTGTAACTGAGCAGTTAACCGTTGCCTTAATGTGAGTCATATGCCAGGGCTGTTTGACATTTAAACCTCATCCATTGATTTTCTTTCCTAATTTTATTTTAAGTGGCAACCGGAATGTGACAAATTTAGCTGACAGTGTTAACATTTTTTGTCGACAACCACAAAATAATGAAGATATAATATAGAAGATCATTAGAAATAGGCCTATAATTCAGATTAGCAACAAACAAGAAAGCATAAAATGAGCTAACATTAACTCAATAGGCCTCCACTCTACCTGTTTAAAACTCCACTTTACCTATTTAAAAACAAATTGTGTCGTATCATTAAGATGAAAATCAATAGCGAAAATTACTCCGCCAAGTTGAAAAACGACGGGTTGCCAGACATGGCTAAAAGGGTTAAAGGTCGTGCAGGGAAGTTGGAAGGGTGGTTTGCTGACACATCACTCAAGTGGCCGTGTCTCAATCGTAGGTCAGTTCCCGATGAATGATCGTTATTGTGACTAAAACCGACCGACCGTTGACATTTTTATCCGTAACGTCTGGGCGTTAGGGATCAGTCACATCTGTAACGCCTTTGTCCTGTCCAGGCCCGGTCGACGGACACCCAGTGGTGAAGTTTGCTAGCTCTGGGAATGCAGGCTTTTAAACTGCACCGCATAAACTTCATGCCGATAGACGTCCTGGTTCTTCATGACAGATTGATGACATCCTCCATAATAATAATAATAATAATAATAATAATAATAACAGTAAAATGAATGTTCAACGCGCTTTTCTCCCCCCAAAGCGTAACAATCATAACATCAGAGAACAGAAACACGGGGAACACAACAAAAGTAGGCCAGGCAACAGCGCGCAGGTTGAGCGGTACACGGGCGGCGAGGTGGGAACACGGCCAGAGAATACAAAGCCCAGCAGCAGGTAGATCGGGGGGGGGGCACCTGGAGAGACGTGGTGGAGTTTGAAGCTCCTCGCAGCTGTCAAGCGGCGGCGGCGGCGGCGGCGGCGCGTTTCTCAGGGCCTCAGGCGAAGCGCTCCGGAGCCGTGGGGCCCTCACAGCCCCAGAAGCCTCTGTCACCCGGGCTCCGCGGCTCACGGCGGGGGGAAGCTAGAGACACGGGATCCTCGAGCGGCTTTTCGGTGTTTTCCGCAAGGCAGCGCGCCGATTATTTGGACGGCGGAATAAAAAAAATCGATATTTTGCTTTAACCGCACCACGCGTGTGACACATCCATTCTACATTCACAGTCACGCCGGTTTACTTCGCGGCCCACAGCCGTCTCCGTGGCTTTTGTTGCAGCTCGTGTGTATATAAATATTTAAAACATCATATTTATCTCATCCCTGCGAGGCCCCTGAGCCAGACTCACGTCGTACTTTTTTCGCGTCGTTTCACTAAATCGTGAGAATGAAATAGTAAAAAGTACTTCAAACAAGAGAACATCATCATTAAATCATGCCCTGTGTCAAGTCGATGTGAGACGTACACACGGGATGTGCTTCGTGTTCTGCAATTTGTGCTGAGGTAATTAACGCAGAGGAAAAATATAGAAGTGTTTACTTATTTCGTAGTTTCATTGTTTTATATCAGTCATTTACATTACATTTACAGCATTTATCCAAAGTGACTTACAAAGAGTACATTTGTTGAAGGAGGAATAGGAATCAAGCTGTTTTCCAGCATTCGTTGTTCCGAGGCTAATAGAACGAGTTTCATAATCGATAAGTTGCCCGGGATAGCTGGGATAAGAGCAGACGTGGAATTCTGAGCACGTTACCAACACCTAAGAACATACAACATGGCAACCAATGCTAAGTACTGTTAATAATAATGCCAAGACGTACAAACACGCAAGTTAGTGCGAGGGTTAGGAGAGGGAAGGCGGGGGGGCGGGGTTATGCAGAGTCCAGGTGAACTTTGAACTGGTGGGTCTTGAGTCTCTTGCGGAACCGGCGAGCGATTCGGCCGTCCTGACATGGGCATAGTCATCACCTATATCATCATCGGTCCTCTATAAAATGCAATCCATTTATACCATTTACCATTCAAAGGCAAATAATAGAACAGCTACTGTAGAACAGTCTGGTAAGTTCAGAAAATGGCCTTTAAAACCAGGAAGAGACAACACTTATGCCATATCACGATATTACGATATCCAAAATCTAAGAAGATATCTCTTCTCAGATCCCGATATCGATATAATATTGATATATTGCCAAGCCCTACGTCGGTCCGTCATGCAGCCGTTCAGATGGCTGCTCCACCCGCCCCCTGTCTGTCCTTCCACACGCCTTCCTGTAATAAGAACAAGAATGAATTGTATTCATATAGCACGCATTAAAACAGTGAAATCTCCAGGTGCTTTACAGCGAGGGTAACACCCAGGGTAAAAACAATCATGAACAATCATAATACAATGAAACAGAACAAAAAGGCAGAGAACAAAACACAATAAAATAAATAACATTAGGGACACCGATGAACCAGAGCCGTCGGGGGAGGCAGAGAGGAACAGGTGAGTTTTAAGATTAGATTTAAAAACAGCGAGTGAGTCTGAGGCCCTGATGGTTCCCGGGCGCTGATTCTGACATGAACACCTCCTCGTCGGCTGAGAGGCGATGAGCTCACCGGAGGAGGTGGGCGGAGGCTGTGAACACACCGCCAAGGTCACATCAAGGTCACATCAAGGTCACAACAAGGTCATAACAAGGTCGTCTCACTTGTCGTTTATCCTGCTGGTAAACCGCTTGGTTTCCCTGTGAGGTTTAGGATGGATTCAGTATCATTCCAACGAGAGATTTGAATCGTGCAATTATTCTTTCATTTTCTGGTTATGTTCTGCATTCATGTGTTCGTCGCCTCGATGTTGCAGCTGGTAAAAGTGAAGCTAATTTACATGTATTTATATTTGATATATAACTTTACATACTGCTGTGGTTGCTTGTGAATTTCACCCTGGGGAACAATAAAGTCTTATTGATATGATAATAACATATATCATATATTTATTTATTGCACATATTTTGTATTGTTAATTTTAAAGGGACTATGAGTGCAATCTGAGCTCTGTGGGTTGAGACAATAGCAATCACAAACTAATGTTAGTTCTAGCAGGTTGTGGTTGAAGTTTAAACATGAGAGCTTCCCCGACTCTCTCTGTTGCGTAGAACAACTTTTGGGTGATTTCTCTTATATTTGAGTCGGATTTCTCAGAAAAAAGGAACGAAGTGACAAGTAAGCGTGGATAATCTAAAAAATATATATATTTTCATGTGTAAAGGTTTAATTATGATGAGAACTCACATTAGTTTCTGATTGGTTTTGTCTCAACCCACGGAGCTTAGAATGGACTGGTTCTTACATTATAGTACCATTAATCTGCAAAGTAATGGTATGCAGTGGGGTAGGAGTATAAAGTAGCATAAAATGGAAATTCTCACGTCAAGTACCTCAAATTTGTACTCGAGTACAGTACTTGAGCAAATGTACTTAGTTACTTTCTGTACTGTACTGTACTGTACTGGGAGCTTGTCCGTTCCTGGATGACCAATGTGCTTCAGCCCTGAGCTCAGCTGGCTGCTGGCTGCAGCTCAGTGTGTCTGCTCGCACGCCCACGTCAGGCGTGGAGAGCGAGGGGATGTCCTCAAACACACCGCGGGCAGAATGGATTCGCTGGTCGCTCCACTGTGCATGAAATTGCTGCGCAGACAGACAGGCAACGCGAGAATATGATTTAGAATGAGGGTAAGCGCGTGTGTGTGTGTGTGTGTTCAGACGGTGTGTTTGGGTGGAGTGTGTGTGTGTGTGTGTGTTAGTTAGGGGAAGGTGTGTGTGTGTTTGGGCGAAGTGTGTGTGTGTGTGTGTGTTTGGGCGAAGTGTGTGTGTGTGTGTGCTTGCCTCCGTGCGTGTGTGTGTGTGTGTGTTCGGACGGTGTGTGTGTGTGTGTGTGTTTGGGCGAAGTGTGTTTGTTAGAACAGTGTGTGTGTGTGTGCGTTTCCTGGACGGGAGGCGGGGGAG
>PIJE02001705.1:67325-88811 GCA_002895965.2 Coryphaenoides rupestris
AAGAGAGAGATCGGGTGAGCAATGGGTCAGTGTCAGTTCATGCTACTTATATACCGTTCAACAATTAACCATTCATATTCCAAACATTTGCAATAATGAATAAGAGGAGCCGTCGCGCTTTTCTTATCTCACGAGCACTACATCTCTTGTATTGTATCTGAACGGCTCTCCCCTTTCTACTTCAGTCTGCTTTCTAACCGACGTGCCATTTGAGCGATGGGAGCGTTGAAGTGGGCTGAACTCCACCACTCTCTCCCATCCATCCTCTCCCCGGTGTCTTCTCTGTCGTCAACATCGTCATCGTCATCATTTCGTGGCTTCCTCCTCATCTTACCTCCTGAGTTGACGTCGTCTTTCATCGCCTCAGCGACGAGTGGGCTGAACCTTGACAGACTGAAGGTAAGCGCGCGGAAAGTGAGACAGTCAGACAATGGAGAACGAGAGGCAGACTCCAGTGAATATGAAAACATTCTCACACGCTCTCGTCTTTCGCACGTCTCGCATCGCTTTGGTGTTTTCCCATCCACTCAGGGACACTCAACCACAGACTCAGACTCAGAATGAACAGCCGACCGGCCGACTATTTCAGTCTGAATTCTCCTCCCCTTCCATTATCCTCCGTCTCCTACGTGACACAACAACGACGACAACGACGACGAGAGCTTGCCACCTACAGGCTGAAAACGTCTTCTACTGTTTTATGTGTTGTGGCAAATATGGCAGAGGCCAAACTAATTGAAGCGAGGTACCTCTTCAGCCGCGCTGGCTCCATCCCCAGAGCCATATATAGGCCTTCCCTGGCCATAAACGAGGCAACAAGCCGTGGCTCGTTAAGCCACCAGGGCTTAACGAGGAAAAGCTGTGGTGACTCGATTAAGCCACCAAGGGCTTCTCCTCAAAGGAAGAGCAGGCTGGCCGAAGGGGAGAGGAGTGGAGAGAGTAGAGGAGGTAGATGAAGGTGGAGGGAGAAGTAGGATGAGTGATGTGTAGGAGTAAGCTGTGTCCCAGTAGCTGACCTCCGCGGATCGTAACAGCACAGCGTGGTGCTGAGGACTCATCCACGGAACCCCTGGAAACCCAGAAGAAGGACTTGACCGTAAATATTGCAGACGATTGTATGAACTATCGTTTTCCCTTCCTCCCCTCTCCTGGATGTAAACGACCCGTAATAAATCCCGTTTAGGAACGGCATGAAGTAGCCTGGACTCTTGTGACGCATTGCTCTCATGTAGTCAAGGGGTGGAGGGTAAGCGTAGCTCATATACTCTGCAGAGTGCCACGCCACACACACACACACACACACACACACGCACACACACACACACACTCACACACTGGGAGAGGGAGAAAGGGGAGCACCGGAGACAAGGGAAGGGAAACTTTCTTCTTTTCGCCTTTTTGCTGGTGAAAATGCTCAGTGCATCTCTTTCAAGATGAGATAAGAAGGTGCGCGTGAGGACTGTGGCTGGTTTGGCTCCCAGCGAACTAAGAATACATCAATTTCCCGCCTGCTCTTTCTCTTGCATTATTCTTACGGGCTTCTGGAGCGAACTGACGGTTCCACGGTCCTAAAAAAAAAACAGGTAGTATTTGTGGTTTGTATTTGTACTTCTTCTACTATTTGTATTTGTACTTCCTCTACTATTTGTATTTGTACTTCTTCTACTATTTGTATTTGTACTTCCTCTACTATTTGTATTTGTACTTCTTCTACTATTTGTATTTGTACTTCCTCTACTATTTGTATTCGTAATTCCTCTGCTGTTTGTATCAGTACTTCTTCTCCGGTTTATATATATGTACTTCCTCTGCTGTTTGTATTCGTACTTCCTTCCTTGCTGTTTTTCTTTAGGACCGTAGAACCGTCAGTTCGCTCCAGAAGCCCGTAAGAATAATGCAAGAGAAAGAGCAGGCGGGAACTTTGATGTATTCTTAGTTCGCTGGGAGCCAAACCAGCCACAGTCCTCACGCGCACCTTCTTATCTCATCTTGAAAGAGATGCACTGAGCATTTTCACCAGCAAAAAGGCGAAAAGAAGAAAGTTTCCCTTCCCTTGTCTCCGGTGCTCCCCTTTCTCCCTCTCCCAGTGTGTGAGTGTGTGTATATGTGTGTGTGTGTGCGTGTGCGCGTGTGTGTGTGTGTTGTGGGCGTGGCACTCTGCAGAGTATATGAGCTACGCTGTACCCTCCACCTTGACTACATGAGAGCAATGCGTCACAAGAGTCCAGGCTACTTCACGCCGTTCCTAAACGGGATTTATTACGGGTAGTTTACATCCAGGAGAGGGGAGGAAGGGAAAACGATAGTTCATACAATCGTCTGCAATATTTACGGTCAAGTCCTTCTTCTGGGTTTCCACACAGAGACACAGAGAGAGACAAAGGGGAAGAGAGACAGAGAGATAGAAAGAGCGAGAAAGAGAGAGAGAGAGAGAGAGAGAGAGAGAGAGAGAGAGAGAGAGAGAGAGAGAGAGAGACACACACACACACACACACACACACACAGAGAGACACACACACACAGAGACACAGAGAGAGACAAAGGGGAAGAGAGACAGAGAGATAGAAAGAGCGAGACAGAGACAGAGAGAGAGAGAGAGAGAGAGAGAGAGAGAGCGACAGAGACAGAGAGAGAGAGAGAGAGAGATCACTGCATATGCTGTCAGTGCAAAATCCAAATCACAGAATAAAAAGCACTTGGCAATTAAGCCAGCCTGTGGGTGTAATTAACACATTTAATTACCCCGTTAAGCCGGGAGAGCCTAATCATCGTTAAACATCCTCCAAATCACCTCACCGCTGCCGTCAGGTCGACATCTCGAGAGAAACGTTTCCTTCTTCCTTGTACATCTCACTGTGTTATATGTGGGTTATATGTATAAGTATACTTCATGTTGACAGGAAGTCAGTCACCCAAAAATAACTTTACTGTTATTTCACATTTTGGATTCACGCTATCGGTGGTATTTGGTCATGTGGAACGTGTCTGCTGTTGGGTGTTCAATCCACAGTAAAGAATCATCATCGTTACTAAGGCCTAAAGGTTTGCCATAGGAAGTAATCCACGCAGCCATCACCACTGGACAAAATCAGAAGCCGTGTGTTTTGTCGCTTCACGTGTTTTAATGTGGATTTTGCCTTTTTCACAGAGAGCCTCAGCAGAATGAGAAGCAACCAAACGTGTTCTCTGCAGCCCGACCGTGAGGCACGAGGAACACTAACCCCGTGATGATCACTAGGTGGCAGGACAGCGCCGGGAACAAACGCACTGCCTGACGTCACCTCGTTCTGTGAGAATAAGGCGGGTATACGACCATATGAATATCACTGAAAAACAAACAAAAACAGCCAATATGAATAATGTCATTACATTTTGTAGTCATTTTCAAATGTGTCATTGTTTATACACTTCGCCGTGGTCAGTTGGTGGGTTTTTTTAGGCTGTATCCTCGTTATGGAAAAAGCAATAGACCTCAAATCCAATCTTTTGATTAATATGCTGTTATGCGCTCTGATTTCCGAGCCTCCGAAATGTCAACGCTTGGCACGTCTATTACTTCAAACCCCACCGGCGACGGGGGAAAAACATTTCCAACGGAGGAGGGCGAGTAATTAATCACCTCTCGTCGTCGCCATCTGAACGGGTGACCCCCGGTGACCTCCCCGGTGCCCCCCCCCCCCCCCCCCCCCCCCCCACCCTCTCCCCGGACTCATTCAAGGTCCTTTTAAGGAGGAAGAAACCCATTTATTTCGTTCCCCTCTCCTCTCAGGAAGACAAATTGTGAAGTGTGTCCGCGAGGAGATCGAAAATCCGGATCCTCCTCATCCCTTGAGATGAATGTCAAATCCAACACGATAAAAGCAAAGTGACAATCGTGTATAAAGCCCATAAAGCATCGGGACTCCTTGTTCTCTTTGTCAAGCTTGGAAGTCATGCTGCTGCTGCTGCTGCTGCAGTTTTGACCATCGTAACAGGCGTTCTGAGGCGTTCCGATCCTACAGTCAAACGGGCAACTAATCCAGGTCAGAGAGACGAACTCAGGTCAAAGAGACTAACCTAGGTTGAATAGTCTAACCCAGGTCAAAGAGACTAACCTAGGTTGAAGAGTCTAACCCAGGTCAAAGAGACTAACCCAGGTCAAAGAGACTAACTCAGGCCAAAGAGACTAACCTAGGTTGAAGAGTCTAACCCAGGTCAAAGAGACTAACCTAGGTTGAAGAGTCTAACCCAGGTCAAAGAGACTAACCTAGGTTGAAGAGTCTAACCCAGGTCAGAGAGACTAACCAAGGTCAGAGAGACTAACTCAGGTCGAAAGAGGACTAACTCAGGTTGAATAGTCTAACCCAGGTCAAAGAGACTAACCTAGGTTGAATAGTCTAACCCAAGGTCAGAGAGACTAACCCAGGTAAGAGAGACTAACTCAGGCCAAAGAGACTAACCAGGGTCAGAGAGACTATTAGTCTCTGGCTACTGACTAACAGCGCTGGCTATTGCAATCACACAGAACATTGACTGAGATAAATGATGTGTGGTAGGAAGGAAGATAAATACACGAGGAACTGCAAATATTTTAAAAGCATTTCTGAAAACGGTGAAAGGAGAAGCTGCTGGTTGACTACCGTTCCACGACAGGGAGCACACTGGAAGGAAGTGAAGGCGTGAAATTAAGATCCGTCAGACGCTGACAGATGAGAGCCACAAGGCCACTCCAAACCGTTTATTTCTAACCTTTTGTTCTCTTAAAGTTTGCCTAAAGTTGATTGTCTTGGAGCTTGTTAAAGTCTGTTTAAAGTGATGGACAACAGGAGTCCATCACTGACTTCTAACTCTTTTATTACGGGTTATCAAGGTGTGCGTTAAGCCTCCGAACACGATGTTCCCTGAGACACAACACAATCTCACGTAATTTCAGTTTATTGATTGACTTCTATTCCTCCAAGCTGATTTAATAAGTGGCTACGTGACCAATTAGTGGTAATTACAGTGATGGTGCAGCTGAATGAAACTGGGACTTTGAGGAAGTACAGACTCCACAAAACAGAGAATCTACGATCTTTAAGTCTTTCCATGCACCTGACTGGGATGTTGCATCTGACTGAGATGTTTAATATCAGGACGTTCAGCAGGTGTGTCGTGGATACGTCCCTCTGCGGTAATGTTATGTTCTTATCTTCATGCGCCACAGCGATGTATTGCTGTCTCTCTTTCAACAAACTGACCCAACGGGGGTCCGTCCTCTGCAGACTCTTTCACTGGCCTCTTAAACGCCTGAAGAGGGAGAGACACAGCGAGGCGGTTCAGGCGGAGGTCACAGGTCAAACCCCCGGAGCGCGGCTCATTCTGGTGTGTTGTGATGCGCCGCCGGATGCTCTGAGGTTCTGGTCCGGGGCTGGAGAATCCAGATCGTTGATGTATTTCGATCCGTTTGTGTTTGTGTCCGTGATCTGACTGCCGGTCAACTTAAACTTTTAACTTTTGCTGCTGCAAACTTGTGCTGTGATGAATGAAATGTTGCCTCCTTATCTGAGATCGGTTTATGTCGTACGGCTTATCTCATGTTGATCTTATTTAATCTCGTCATATTTTTTTGTTATCTCACCTTATCATTATGCAATTTTAATATCGCTTACCAATGACAGCTGGGGATCAACTTGCAAATAAATAAATACTTGCAAAGAAAATACAGTAAAGTAATAAACCACGCATGAGCACATAAGTTACATGAAGTGAAAACACACTAAGACACATTCTTCTGACGTCTGCTCCGCCTCCATATGTCCACCGGGGGCAGCAGAAGCTTTATTCACCGGCGGTGAGGCGGCCCGAGTCCACGCTGACCACCGGACGCTTCTAGAACGCTGCCAGAAGCGTCGAGAACGTCCACGTTGTCTGGTGCCGCACCGTCGGCTGTGTATTCAAGCATGGTCGCCAGTCTTTTAATTGAAACACATTCATCATATTCCTCTCCTGCAACAGCAGCGGGTTATCACATCAAATTAGAATATATATGAATCATTGCAAAAGTTACAATTGTGATTTATTTCATGCTATGGCTTGACAGGGGACGAGGATCTGGGCATGTTGTGTGTGAATTAACTTGTTATCTATTTCTCTGAATATCATTCGTGTTCGCTGCTGTTGTGTGCCATTAGGCAATCTATCTCTCATTGTGTCTCACTGTTTATTTCTGGGTTTTTTTTAAATTAATTTTGAAGAGATAAGGCTGCGTTCTATAGAGGCCAGATCATCCATCACGGCCACCATCAGGTCCCTCCTGTCAGGCAAGACAAGCCGCTCCGTGAGTCACCGATCCGCTGATTAACGACCACCTGATGCTCCGACGCGGCCGTTATCACGGAGCGTCATCGCATGACATCACATGACATCACATGACATCACATGACATCACATGACATCACATGACGAGTCGCCTTGCCGTCTTTGTCGCCCGCCGACATCCCCGAACTCCCGTTTACACCTGGTGATCGACTGAGGAACGCGTGATAGGTCGAAACAAATGAGGAAGTAATTAGGTGCTAATAGGCAACAGGTGAGGAGGGGCGGAGCCAAAAAAATATACAGTACAATCAGGAAGGTAGCATGGCCTTACATAACAAAAACACACACTAACATACAGTAACACACACTTAACAGAGGGAGAGGGGTGGAGGTGAGAGGGAGAGGGGTGGAGGTGAGAGGGAGAGGGTGGAGGTGAGGGATGATGGGGGAGGGAGAGGGGTGGAGGTAAGAGTGAGATGGGTGGAGGGCTGAGAGGGGTGGAGGTTGAGGAGGGAAGGGGGTGGGAGGTGAGAGGGAGAGGGGTAGAGGTAAGAGGGAGAGGGGTAGAGGTGAGAGGGGTGGAGGTGTGTGTGTGTGTGTGTGTTTGTGCTTTTGCGTGTGTGTGTGTGTGTGTGTGTGTGTGTGTGTGCTGTGTGTGTGTGGTGTGCTGTGTGCGGCGTGGCTGGTTTCTTATGATGGTCTGATTAGAGGTCCAGCTGTGTTCGTGGAGTCACGGACCATTTTAGAGGGAGAAGAGAAAGAGGAGAGGAGGAGAGAGGAAGAGAAGTGGTAGGGGGAGATGAGGAGAGTGATAAGAGAGAGGGGAGAAGTGAAAGACGGATTAGAAATAGGGGAGAGAGGTACAGAGAGAGAGGGAGGGAGAGTGCAATAAGGAGAGATAGCGTACGAGAGAGAGAGAGAGAGAGAGAGGAGAGAGAGAGCAACAGACATACATGGACAAATGTTGAAAATGGCTGAAGAGGAAAAAAGGGAATTAATCTGGGGGGGGGAGGGGGGGCGGGGGGGGAGACTTGTGAGTCTGAATAATAATAAAGTTAATTTATGTTTTCTGAATAAAGGTGCATGTGCAGCAAATTGCCTTTTTCTGATCGCAGAATAGAAATTGCTGTACATTTATAATTCATATTGAGCCCATCCGATCCATAATAAAAGATTGGCTGGCTCGTCCACTTTAGAATTCAGCAAGAGGAGCCTGCATGCACGCACACAGCAGGTTCATGTCGTGTATATTATATATATATAAAATACAATCCTTCAATCATATAGTTTGTGTTTTTTATTTGAGTGGTCTTCACTTTTTTCAGTTCAATTTCTTTCAAGTTTCCAATTTTTTAATGAATTAGTGAAGTTAAGTATTTTCTGTAATCCTCAACTCATAGTACTACACAGATGGAGAGAGAGAGAGAAACATTCAAGGAACTCCACAACAGCAGATGGAACTCCCATCACTGACAACGCATCTGTCATCTGAACAGAGGCGTCCTTTGGTGCTAAACAAATCCTGAACACAGCATGAATATGTCACCGTTAAACCTGTTTGGAAGCCTCATTTGAACTGGCAGCATTGTTATACACATAAGAAGACTCCGGAAGATCCTTCAGACCTTCTACGCTGGTGCGGTGGAGGGCATCCGGCCAGGAGGCATCACTGCCTGGTTCAGCAACAGCTCCTCTCGGGACAGGAGGGCTCTGGTGCGTTCGGCTGAGCGCACTATTGGCACCACACTCCCCACCCTGCAGGACCTGTACTCCCGGAGGTGTGGAACCAGAGCCTGCAGGATCATGAAGGATCCTCACCACCCCGCAGGACCTGTACTCCAGGAGGTGTGGAACCAGAGCCTGCAGGATCATGAAGGATCCTCACCACCCTGCAGGACCTGTACTCCAGGAGGTGTGGAACCAGAGCCTGCAGGATCATGAAGGATCCTCACCACCCCCGCAGGACCTGTACTCCGGAGGTGTGGAACCAAGCCTGCAGGATCATTGAAGGATCCTCACCACCCGCAGGACCTGTACTCCCAGGAGGTGTGAACCAGAGCCTGCAGGATCATGAAGGATCTCACCACCTGCAGGACTGTACTCCAGGAGGTGTGGAACCAGAGCCTGCAGGATCATGAAGGATCCTCACCACCCATGCAGGACGGCTGTACTCCGGAAGGTGCTGGGAACCAGAGCCTGCAGGATCATCGAAGGATCCTCACCACCCGCAGGACCTGTACTCCAGGAGGTGGTGGAACCAGAGCCTACAGGATCATGAAGGATCCCTCACCACCCTGCAGGACCTGTTACTCCAGCAGGTGTGGAACGGCAGAGCTCGCAGGATCATGAAAGGTCCTCACCACCCTGCAGAGACCCTGTAATCCCAGGGAGGTGGTGGGAACCAGAGCCTGCATGGATCAATGCAAGGATCCCACCACCCTGCAGGACCTGTACTCCCAGCAGGCTGTGGGAACCAGAGCCTGCAGGATCAATGAACGATCCTCACCACCCTGCAGGACCCTGTACTCCAGCAGGTGTGGAACCAGAGCCTGCAGGATCATGAAGGATCCTCACCACCCTGCAGGACCTGTACTCCTGGAGGTGTGGAACCAGAGCCTGCAGGATCATGAAGGATCCTCACCACCCTGCAGGACCTGTACTCCCGGAGGTGTGGAACCAGAGCCTGCAGGATCATGAAGGATCCTCACCACCCCGCAGGACCTGTACTCCAGGAGGTGTGGAACCAGAGCCTGCAGGATCATGAAGGATCCTCACCACCCTGCAGGACCTGTACTCCAGGAGGTGTGGAACCAGAGCCTGCAGGATCATGGAGGATCCTCACCACCCCAACAACAACCTGTTCCAACTTCTGCGGTCAGGCAAGGGCCTCCGCAGTCACGCTGCTAGAACAGAGAGACTAAAACAGTTTCTGTCCGCAGGCCATCAGGACTGTGACCTCTGACCTCACTAGGGACTCCCCCCACTGCCCACTCCCATGCACATCACTTCATACTATTTTTTTCATATTGCCCTGTTGTTGATTATATGTCGACTTGATTATATTCCCAAAAATGTGTAATTATATTCCAAAAAAACCCAACCTGCTCCTTTTGCTGTGAAGTGTGGATATTTGATTCTTTGGTTATTTGTAGTTGTTCTGTTGCTCATTCTGCTGCGCATCGGCACTTTTTAATTTCACTGCACATCCTGTACGTGTACAGTATGTGACGATTAAAGTTGTTGAATCTTGAATCTTGGATTTTGAAATAAGAATTGAAGAAGGGGTAAGTGCGCACAACGTCTGGAAGTACGGACGGTGTGAGGAAGTACGGACGCTGTCTGGAAGTACGGACGGTGTCGGGAAGTACGGACGGTGTCGGGAAGTACGGACGGTGTGTCAGGAAGTACACACTGTGTCGGGATTCAGAAAGTATGCACGACAACCTACGTATTTCCAGAGGTTACAGCATAAAACAGATTATCGAATGTCCCGTACCTGACAGAGAGAACGAGCGCTGAATAAACATCTGAAGCCGGACTATTTTCCCAGACGTCTTTTGTGATTATTCACACTTCTTTGAGTTTTCATAATATGCTGTTAATTTAAAAGCTGATTTCCTGAGTGTTGAACCAGATGTCCTTGATGCTGCTAATGTTGCTGAACTGTGAACGGATTGAAATAAAGACCATTATATCATCCCAGTGTGGAGTCAGAAGTCAGATTTAGTCATTTAGCAGATGCTTTCATCCCAAGCGACAGACGAGAGACGCTTTGGATGAGAACCATCACAAGCATACCAGCTCATTCTTTTGGCGGCTGAAGTAACTACTTGAGCGGCGATGCGGAGGAAACACATGAAGGTGATCCGGGCTGAACCGATGATGTGGATGCGGCGCGCGTGATGATCAGCGATCAATATTTAATATTGACGAGGTGGCATCGCGGCTACTATCAGCAATCAACAATCCTTGCTAATCTCCTACAGGAAGCCGCCATCAATGCATCAGAACTTTCATTTAAAGGTGACCCTCCGGAGAGGACAAACCAACAGTGACGATTCTGTTAGATTTGCATGTTTCGTATTTGTACTCTCAGTTTATTTCAGGTGAAAGCCAGCAGTGCGCACTTTAGATTTGAATGAACAGAAGAAGTGTGTGGTGGCAAAATACACGAATCCCAACTGAACAGGTGAATATATCGAGCACTTAGTCACACCACTTAGGAGCACTACGGGGCTCCTGGAAATGTTCTGAGGCGGATTTTGAGAGAGAACTTTTGAATCTATGATGAGTTTCTTTTCTTTTTGATAACCTGCAAAACATTCTGCTGATAAAACACCACATGACCGTCTAAAAGTGCTATTTTTCATTTGGTCTCTTATGAATGAACCATCACAGTCGGACTGACTCGTCTTCATCTTCCGGAGGTGACCTTGGAAGACGCGGCTGCTTTATCCACGGCCAGCAGGAGATGTCAAAGGTCAGGTCAGCATCAACAGCACAGTGTGGGGTTGGGGGGGGGAGGGAGTGCAGACTGGAGATTAAATCTGTTATTAAGAGTCTTGTGAAGCCTCCTCTTGCTCACTGTCTTTATTGGGATTAGGATCAGTCTGCTGCATTAGGACTCAAAGCGTAAACTCTTATTAGATGGTTTAGTCTGAAGCGCCTCAGAACACGAGGACGATAAGAGGTCATCCTCGTTCACATTGTGCTCGGGGGAATAAGTTGAATCGCTCAATCAAACTGTTGATTTGAATTATTTCCCATAAACCAGATGAAGACAGTGAAGTTAGTCGAGGGCGTCCTGATTTTCGAGGGGGTCCTGAAAATGACGTGGAGCTGGTTAATGAATCACAATTTATTATTGATTATATTATCAGATTTT
This sequence comes from Coryphaenoides rupestris, assembly GCA_002895965.2. Classification (NCBI taxonomy): domain Eukaryota; kingdom Metazoa; phylum Chordata; class Actinopteri; order Gadiformes; family Macrouridae; genus Coryphaenoides; species Coryphaenoides rupestris. Next base: position 78,490 of record PIJE02001705.1, read on the forward strand.
CTGAACACTTTTATTGATTGCAGACAGGAATGTTTCTCAATCAACAGAATGATTTTAATCAAATTACTTTGAAAATGAAATATGTGTCGATTTTTACCTCACATTCATTCCAATGTTCCTGAATCTAGCATCTGGTGTTTGCATCTGATCACCACAATCAGTCAGTCGTTTGAATTATTGCCAGAACCCGATGAAGACTGAGGAAGTTGTATGAATCCTCTGTGAGTGTGATAATGACAGTAGTGCTGGACCCCCATGACCACCCGCGTGAAGACCCGCGGTCCCGGAGCTTCAGAGGACATCGTGTTCTGCTCTGAACCACGTCCATAGGGGGACATGTCCCCCAGCGTCCCCGTATGTTGGGACATATATATATATCTTCTATTAGCGTCTTAATGTCACGCCTGTTTGGGGGCTGAAAACGTGGATTATGTGGCTTATATAAACCTTTTATTGTTCGACATAAAAGTGGCTTTCAAAACACGAGAATAAAAGATGACATCCATGTTATCAGGTTAACATCACAGCACGGTGGTCACACACATGAAAAGCCAAAGCAGCTTTCAAAGGTGATCCCTGAAGGGAAGCCGTGTCTGTCAGCAATAGATGGTACTGCACTCAGAATGACACGTCTGCTCTTATCTCAGCTATTATGGCAGACAACCTAGCAATTATGAAACTCGTTCTATTTAACCTTGTAACTATGAATGATCTAAACCTGTCTATTCTTATCTTCACGTACCACAGTGATATAATTGCTGTCTCTCTTCAACAAATGTACTCTTTGTAAGTCGATTTGGATAAAAGCAAATGCCCTCAATGTAAATGTGAACATGAATGTAAATGTAAGTATAGCGGCCCAATTGAAAAAAGGTGTGAAAACATCAAACCGTCGTTGTCCCCGGCACTTTCCAACCAGGCAGACGCTCCGGACCGCGTCCAACCCGACTGGACGGTGACATTTCTTGTGACATGGCCGGGGACAGCACCCCGGTAGAGAGGAGGCAAAACAGATCAAATATTGAGATAGATTATACGCATTGAAACATACATGATGCAGTATACTGTATATAGAGGGGTGGGTGGGTTCTGTATCTTTCCCTCTTGCAAGATACAGTATCTCGCAAGAGGGAAAACATGCGTGCGGGTGCGTGTGTGTGTGCGTGTGTGTGTGTGCGTGCGTGTGTGCGTGCGTGTGTGTGCGTGTGTGCGTGTGCGTGTGTGTGTGCGTGTGTGGTGTGCGTGCGTGTGTGCGTGTGCGATGCGTTGTGTGTGCGTGTGCGTGTGTGTGTGTGTGTGTGTGTGTGTGTGTGCGTGCGTGTGTGTGTGTGTGTGCGTGTGCGTGTGTGTGTGTGTGTGCGTGTGTGTGTGTGTGTGCGTGTGTGTGTGCGTGCGTGTGTGTGCGTGTGTGTGTGTGTGTCTGGTCTGATCGTGGTTCCTGGCACGTCCAACCGCTTCCAGGAGTCCTTCGTCTGTTTTATTCATAAGTGGGAGTCGTGCTGAAGGCGGCGTTCACCATTGTGATATATTTCGACCTTTCTAAGATAAAAGATATCTTGAAAATTAGCTGTGAAAACTCATTTTAAGCTTTATTGTACTCGTATCAACAAGGATCAACAAGATGATCCATCTTTTAAAAATAACACAACAGCAAGCTCGTTTCATCTGAGATACGACCTGAAAACAAATTGTTTTCAAGACTCTCACTTAACAAGATATTCGAGATGCGTTGTCTAAAAACAAGTCCTTATATCTCACTGAGATGTGAGTTGTCTTATATTAAGTGTAATGAGATCTTTTTTTACTAGAAATTATACAAATGAGTTTTTTCAGTGCAGCTGGTGTGCTGACGGGAGACGTTCAGTAAAAGCTTTCCGGTTGAACTCCCTCGCCGGGGTCAGAGGTCGGATTCAACGAGGCCTGCTCCTCCCCTCCGCCTCCCTGCAGGGCGGGCCGGTGGGTCGACGTGCCCGCGAAAGCTAAGCCTGCTATCACCGCTGCTGCCCGGTCGCCCCCCCTCCGGCCCCCGCACACCGCCTCGCTTCAGACCCTACACGGCCTCCAAGTTCCATCGTCAGCAATAGTCCTCTTATGTTGATTATTTTGTGTCCCTCCATGTGAGTTCGTCTCACCGGGCTGAAATGCATATTTTACCTCACTCGAATCGACATGATGAAGTTCACTCAATAAGTATCTCGTTATCGAGGGCGTCCACGTTTTTTCGAGAGGGTCCAGAAAATGACGTGGCGCTGGTTAATGAAAACCATTGAACCGTTGAATAATTATATTCAGATTCAAGTATAATTTTTCAGATTCCAGATTTGTCAATAGTACGTTCATGATTGCACACAAGAAACGTTTCCTAATCAACAGGATGATTGTAATAAAATTACTTAAAGGTCCTGTATGTAAGAATAATGAATCCGTTCAGGGACTACATGGAGGATTTTACACACAAATCTCTTTAAATCACCAAGTTTGTGAGCAGGTTGTGGTTGAAAGTTAAAACACGAGAGCTTCCAGACTCTCTCTGTTGTGTAGAACAGCTTTTGGCTGATTCTCTTATATTTGAGTCGGGTTCGGATTTAGCAAAATGACAAAAATGTCATCGTTTCTTTAAATGTGTACAAGGTTTAATTATGATTAGAACTAACATTAGTCTCTGATTGTTATTGTCTCAACCCACGGAGCTCAGAATGCACTGATTATTACTTATAGTACCTTTTAGATGATATACGGTGTTTACCCGATACAGTACACAGTTTTTTATCTCACATTCAGCCATTGGGTCGTTCCTGGTGGCAGGATCTAGCATCTGGTGTTTGACGGATCGCCGCTCCAGAGCACCCAGATGACCCTTCAATCCATCTCCTCCGCGCGTCCGCGTCCGCCTCGCGGTGACAGACCGACGTCGCCGCGCGGTGACGACCCCACCGCGACCCCCACCACCACCGCCATGATCCAACGGGAAGGGAATGCGCCGCCGGAGACACCACCAAGTTCCCACAAGCCTTTGGCTTGACCCCCTGACCCCCCCGCCCCACAGCATCCCAGGGGGTCTTCTGTCCAGAGTGTGTCCAACGCAGGCCAGGCTCCTCTGCAGGGAGAGGACAGCCAGCGTCGACGTCCAGCGAGACGCCTAGAGGCCACCGCCATGAGCAGCACTGTGACTTGTAGCAGCAGAGACACCAGACAAGTCATCTTTCATCCTCTAGTATGATGTTCAGTCTTAACCTTGTATGTTCAGGTCAAATAATGGTGAGCGTGAGCGTGCACGGGGTCAAATAAATACTTGGAAAGCCCCTTGTGTGTGTGTGTGTGTGTGTGTGTGTGTGTGTGTGTGTGTGTGTGTGTCACGTGCACAATGTTTAAATGGCGGTTTTACTTCTGAACCATGCCTCCAGCAAGCCGCACGTGACGTATGTATACGTACAATGTATACATTAAACAATAAAGTACAAAAAGGGTATAAATGGATTGCATTTATATCACACTTTTATCCAAAGTGTTTTACAATACTGCCTCACATTCACCCAGGGTTAGGTGGTGTCTTGCTCAGGGACACCTCCACACTTAGCTAGGAGGAGCAGGTAGGGTTAGGTGGTGTCTTGCTCAGGGACACCTCCACACTTAGCTAGGAGGAGCAGGTAGGGTTAGGTGGTGTCTTGCTCAGGGACACCTCCACACTTAGCTAGGAGGAGCAGGTAGGGTTAGGTGGTGTCTCGCTCAGGGACACCTCCACACTTAGCTAGGAGGAGCAGGTAGGGTTAGGTGGTGTCTTGCTCAGGGACACCTCCACACTTAGCTAGGAAGAGCAGTAGGGTTAGGTGGTGTCTTGCCCCAGGGACACCTCCACACTTAGCTAGGAGGAGCAGGTAGGGGTTAGGTGGTGTCTCGCTCAGGGACACCTCCACACTTAGCTAGGAGGAGCAGGTAGGGTTAGGTGGTGTCTTGCCTCAGGGACACCTCCACACTTAGCTAGGAGGAGCAGGTAGGGTTAGGTGGTGTCTTGCTCAGGGACACCTCCACACTTAGCTAGGAGGAGCAGGTAGGGTTAGGTGGTGTCTTGCTCAGGGACACCTCCACACTTAGCTAGGAGGAGCAGGTAGGGTTAGGTGGTGTCTTGCTCAGGGACAGGGAGAGGAGCCCGGGGGGATCGAACCAGCAACCTTCCTGTTGCCAGACAACCGCTCTTATACCTCCTGAGGTACTGCCGGGTATGTTTTGTGTAAGAGTTTGTGTAAAACTATGAACAGAATGTGTTCAGTGTCCTCAATCCTTGCGGCAGTGCAAGCGGCCGCAGACGTTCAGATCAGATAAGATCAGTCCACGGGAGATTGTCGTGTGGAGAAACTCGAGTGACAGATTAAGATGGAGGTGAAGAAGAGCGCCACTGATTACCTCCCGTCCAGAGAGAAAGAGACGGGAGCGTCTTGACTGATGATGATTATGATGATGATGATGACGATGTGTCTCCACCGGGATTGTCGTGGCGTTTCATACCTCCTCCTCATCCTCATCCTCATCCTCCTCCTCCTCCTCCTCCTCATCCTCCTCCATCGCATGTTGTGTGCGCCGTTTGGAAGCTGTCAGCGGATGCTGCGAGGAGGAGTCTCGTGCCGCTGACACGCGGAGGTGAAGGCGGAACCGTTCGCCGTTGAGTGACAGCTCATAAGTACAATGGAATGCTTACTCCCCATTCACTCCTGCAGTATTCTTCTAAAAAATAAATCCTAAAACAACTCCAAACAATGAGTAATATTACCTAGCAAGTACAGTAAAAAGTATTCTTCCAAACAGTATTCTTATAAACATAAATTGTGAAACAAAATGTTGTAAAAGTGTCCGTGTGCGGGACAGAAATATTGTTATCCCAGCATAATAGTAGTCATTAGTAACTAGTAGATAGTAGCAGCAACATGTGATGATAAAGTGTAATGATACATGATAAGTAACCACAGTACAGTACACTGAGAAGTAACCTGGAACAGTACACTGAGAGTACACAGGTACACTGAGAGTACAGTACACTGAGAGTACACGAAAAGTACACTGAGAGTACACTGAGTACACTGAGTAAGTACTGAAACAGTACCCTGAGAGTCAAAAACACAGTAACACTTGAGAGTACACAGTACACTGAGAGTACACAGTACACTGAGAGTACACAGTACACTGAGAGTACAGTACACTGACAGTACAGTACACTGAGAGTACACAGTACACTGAGAGTACAGTACACTGAGAGTACAGTACACTGAGAGTACAGTACACTGAGAGTACACAGTACACTGAGAGTACAGTACACTGAGAGTACACAGTACACTCCTATGTAGCCTGTGAGTTCCTGTAAGTCGAGTGTCGCTGTCAGCCCTCCTGAAAGTGTCCTGCGGTTGACCTTTAACCTTTCACCTTTGACCTCGGACCCTCCATCTGCTTGTGTGTGTGTAAAGGCAGATGGAGGATGTGTCTAAATACTGGTTTATTTTTAGATTTCTCTCAGTCTATCTGTTCAACTCACTTCATCTGTTTCGTGACGCTTATTAAAGAGGTCAGAGTTGCTCTGTTAACATCGGCTCTGTGCACTTTACAGACGGAAAATGATCCAAATGTGATCTGTGTTGTGTATCCACTGGTAGGAGACACAGCTCTGAGCGTAATGTCAAAGGTCACTTCAACATCTCCCTGGATACATGAGTACTACTCCTACTACTACTACTACTACTACTCTACTACTACTGCTATTACGACTATTTAGTCACACTACTATTCAAAGCAACTGAGAGCCAATTTCAGATCGTTTGTTCGTGAACAGATCGATATGTCGGTCGGTAGGGCTGCCGAGTGCCTACAGGTAGACTGCGGGCATTGGGAATCGAACCCAGTAACATTTTCGGCCGCAGGGAGTGAGAATGAGAACGGCCCCGGCCCCGCTAATTATTCTGAACGCTGCGTTTACTACACATGACGTCGGGGGAAAGCTGAACGTTAATAATAGATGAGGTTACTTGACGTTAGCGGAATTATTTATTGACAGAAAATACATTAATAAAAATGTGTGGAAACATGTCTGCGTATCGAAGATTATCAGAAGACAGAGTTGAGTCTTGGTGATGTAAGATCCACCAGCAACGTGGCTTTGACTGGGAACAGGAGTCCAAGATGGTTCCTCAGGTAACAGCTCCAGTCTACCAGTGGGGGGAATGGTTAGGGGTTAGGGGTCAGGTTAGGGGTTAGGGGTTAGGGTTCGGGTTAGTTACGCTGTCATGTTTTACTGAAGAGAGCTCAGTGGTTCTGGTGTTGCTGCTGGACACCAGGGCTCCCTGAGAGCAGTGGAGTCTGGTCCTAAACCTTCTAGAAAGTTCTCCAGGACGGGGGCTGGTCCGTGGGTTTCAGACTCTCGGAGGAGCAGAACCTCTCCCCCTCAGGTCGGTTCATTAGTGGGGAATCCAAGACAGAACGATGTGGTCAAATATTCACATATTTAAAGAAACATTCTTGTCTCATTAGCTCCATCCTGATGATCCCGGGGTGAGCACACACACACACACACACACACCACACACACACACACACCACACACACACACACACACACACGCACACACACACACACACACACACACACACACACCACGACACACACAACACAAACACATAACTAACACAAGCACACACAACAACACACACACACCACACAACACAACACACACACAGCCACACATAATCTAACACACACCAGCACACACACACCACGCGCACACACACACAACACACACACACACACACACATAACTAAACACACCTCACACTAACGACACACACACATCACACAACATAACTAACACACACACAAACAACCAAGCAACACACACACGCAACGCACGCACGCACAACACACAACAACACAAACGCACACACACAACACACACATAACTAACACACAACGCACACAACCTAACTAACACACAGCACACACATACCTAACAACACACTCACACATAACAACACACACACACAACACCATAAACTACACAGCGTCACACACACATAACTAACAAACACACACACAGCACAAACACAATAACACACGACACCACATACACCCACACAAAACACCACACACAACAACTAAACTAAGCACACACACACACACACAACACAACACACATACACATGTCCTCCAACACACACACTCACACACTGTACTCAACACACAAAGCATTACAGGACACACTGCATAACTAACACACACACACCACACACAAACACACACAACACACCACACACACACACACACACTGAACGGGGAGGGAGATGAGGACTTGACTGCAGCAGGCGAGATAAAAATGGAGCAAGATTTATATTTATTCATCATAATTAATTAATTGCAGGAGGACACATGAGGCTCCATATTCATGTGTATTTCTGTGCTTTGTCATTAATTAATTAATGAACGTCTCTTCATTCTGTTGTCTGCTTATCTCGCAAACGTCCTATTCTTCACACCTTCTATTCATTATCGACCTGCCTTTCATTACCCCTCACATTACTTCTGTCTACTCTGTGTGTGAGTGAGTGTGTGTGTGTTTGTGTGTGTGTGTGTGTGTGTGTGTGTGTGTGTGTGTGTGTGTATCTCTTTGAGGGAACAACAACTGAATGTGTGTGTGGTGTGTGTGTGTGTGTGTGTGTATCTCTTTGAGGGAACAACAACTGAATGTGTGTGTGTGTGTGTGTGTGTGTGTGTATCTCTTTGAGGGAACAACAACTGAATGTGTGTGTGTGTGTGTGTGTGTGTGTGGTGTGTGTGTGTATCTCTTTGAGGGAACAACGACTGAATGTGTGTGTGTGTGTGTGTGTGTGTGTGTGTGTCTGCAGCTTCTGTCTTGCCATCACTTCATCACCATCAGTTTTTCCTACCCACATGTTGCTGCTACTATCCACTCTTTACTATTGATGATGCTATTATTACTGTACTGCACGCGGGCGCTGACTGTACATTGTTTGCACCACCCGCCATAGTATAGTTACTCCAACTCAGTCGCTTTTGAGTGTACCCGCCCCCCCCAGCCTTCTGGGGTCCGCCCCCCCAGCCTTCGGGGGTCCGCCCTCCTCAGCCTTCTGGGGTCCGCCCTCCTCAGCCTTCGGGGGTCCGCCCCCCCCAGCCTTCGAGGGTCAGGTTCAGACTACAACCCAAAGTCTATCGCAGAGCAATCGTCATCAACTATGAGGATTCTTCCTTTCTGAAAAAGAAAATGACCTCACATACCTCACATATTGTGATGATTATATCATATAGTCCAGTCATTTGCACATGATGTAATTATGTAAGATGTAATTATACCAAGTGTAATTATAATAATACCCTAACATGTCTCTCTCTCTCTCATGGCTGAGAGAGAGAGAGAGAGAGAGAGAGAGAGAGAGAGAGAGAGAGAGAGAGAGAGAGAGAGAGAGAGAGAGAGAGGGAGAGATGGAGAGAGGGAGAGAGAGGGTAGTACATACACACATACACACACACACACACACACACACACACACACGCTTGAACACACACACAACACACAGCACACACAAAAACGCTTGAACCACCAACACAACACACACCCACTCTCCTCTCTCTCTCTTCTCTCTCTCTCTTCTCTCTCTTCCCCTGTGTGTCTAGTGTGTCCTTGGCCAGATCTCTGCTTGGAGGGAAACTTTATTTGTGCATCGGAAAACAAATCAGCCGACCCGACTTCCTGTCCCCACCCCCCCCACGCCCCCCCCGAGGAAGATGAGAGCCCCTCCCCTCCCCCCCAGAGTGTGTTTAATGAGCCCGATGAAATCAAGCGACACTTAAACTGGACGCTGAGTTGAGGCTTGGATGCAGCAACAACCATCAAACCCGAGTCTGTGATGTACGGCCTTGGTGATGTCACGGCCTTGTGTGGTGATGTCACGGCTTGGTGGTACAGGCCTTGTCTCCTCTCCGTTCTTTCTCTCTCTTCTTATTTCCTTCTCTCTGTCTCTCTCCCGCTCTCTGTCTTCTCTTCTCTCTCTCCTTTCTCCCGCTCTCTGTCCTCTCTCTCTCTCTCTCCTTCTCCTCTCTCCGTCTCTCTTCTCTCTCTCTCTCTCTCCCTTTCTCCCGCTCTCTGTCTTCTCTTCTCTCGTCTTCTCCCTTCTTCTCCTCTCTCTCCGCTCTCTCCTCCCGTCTCTCTCGTCTCTCTCTCTCTCTCTCTCTCTCTCTCTTCTTCTCTCTCCTCTACTCTCTCTCTCTCTCGCTCTCTGTTCTCACTCTCTCTCTCTTTCTCCCCCCTCCCACCTTCTCTTCTCTCTCTCTCTTCTCTTTCTCTCTCTTCTATCTCTCTCTCTCTCTCTCTCTCTCTCTCTCTCTCTCTCTCTGCTGTTGTTGTAGTTGTGTGTTGTGACTCATGTGTGTGACATTATTATAGACTCTTGTTTTGCTGTAATCACCTTGCTGTGTCTCTGATTACAGAACTTTGGGTCCAAAAAACGTTCCCCAACAATATATCTATTATTTATTATTTATATTATTTTATTTATTTATTATTACTTATTATTAATATATACTTGTTATGAGAAACACAAAACACAGCGTCTGCATTGGCCGTACCAGCCAGGACAGCGACGGGTGAGCGTTGAGAGTAGAGATTAGACTACGCCACGATACGATCAAAGTCAACTACGGCACTCTCGCCAATTGCTGTCATTGTTGGATCTGCCTGGAGACGTGCCAATTTTGTGTTGTGGTGTGTGTGTGTTGTGTGTGTGTGTGTGTGTGTGTGTGTGTGTGTGTGTGTGTGTGTGTGTGGTGTGGTGTGGTGTTGTGTGTAGTGTGTGATGTGTGTGTGTGTCTGTGTGTGTGTGTGTGTGTGGTGTGTGTGTGTGTGTGTGTGTGTGTGTGTGTGTGTGTGTGTGTGGTGTGGTGTGTTAGTGTGTGGTCAGTGTGGTGTGTGGTTTGCTGTGTGTGTGGTGGTGTGTTGGGTTGTTTGTGGTGATCTGTGTGTCTATGTGTGTGTGTTGTGTAGTGGTGTTGTGTGGTGTGTGCTCCAGTGTGTGCAGCGCTGGCGTGGTGATGTACAGTATGCACTCTCATGCTTGCATGGTGCACGTGTGTAAGTGTGTGTGTGTGGCTTCGGTGTGTGTTTGCTTCTTGTGTGGTATGTTGAAAACTCGTCTCTATTTATTCTAAGTTACGTACGTAGATACCAGTGATTATATATATATATATATATATATATATACTATATACTTCCAAGAAATGTAGCTCTTGTAGTGCGCTTTGGATAAAAGATGTCTGACAAAATGAGAGTTGGGGCC
>PIJE02001705.1:88836-99810 GCA_002895965.2 Coryphaenoides rupestris
AAGAGAGATTGAATGACAGCAACAACAACATAAAAACAGAAGTCTGTGATGTCACGCCTTGTGGTGATAGTCACGGGCCGTTGGTGGTGATGTCACGGCCTTGTGGTGATGTCAACAAGCTCGTGCTCTCCTCTCTTTTCCTCTCTCTGTTCTTTCTCTCTCGCGTCTCTCCCTCATTTTCTCTCTCCTTCTTCTTCCCCGCTCTCTGTCTTCGCTCTCTCTCTCTCTGTTCCCTCTCTTTCTTCCTCCCGCTTCTCTGTCTGCTCTCTCTCTCTCCTTCCTCTCTCTCTCTCTCTCTCTCCTCTCTGTTCTCTCTCTACTCTCTCTCTCTACTCTCCGTATCTTTCTCTCTCTCTCTGTTGTTGTAGTTGTTGTGACTCATGTGTGTGACTTTATTCATGACTCTGTGTTTGTCTGTAATCACCGTTGCTGTCGCTCTGATTGCACAGCATTTGGGTCAAAAAACGTTCCCCAACATATTCTATTATTATTATTATTATTATTATTATTATTATTAGAAAACAAAACCAAGCGTCTGCATTGGCCGTCCAGCAGGCAGCGGGGTGTAGGGGGCGTGTCTGAAAGCTGTGATTAGCTACGCCCACCGGGTCGATCCAAGTCCAACACAGCACTTCCCTTCGGCTGCCAATTGGCTGTCATTTTGGTCTGTTGGAACGTGCCAATTTTGTGTGTGTGTGTGTGTGTGTGTGTGTGTGTGTGTGTGTGTGTGTGTGTGTGTGTGTGTGTGTGTGTGTGTGTGTGTGTGTGTGTGTGTGTGTGTGTGTGTGTGTGTGTGTGTGTGTGTCAGTGTGCAGGCATGCTGGTGAATGTACAGTAAATGCCCATCTCCATGCATGCATGTGCACGTGTGTAAGTGTGTGTGTGTGCTTCCGTGTGTGTTTGCTTCTGTGTGAATGCTTGAAACCTGCTCTATTCCTATCTTTATGTACCACAGTGATATATATATATATATATATAATATATATATATATATATACTTCCAGAAATGTACTCTTTGTAAGTCGCTTTGGATGAAAGTGTCTGACAAATGCCCTCAATGTAAATGTAAATGTAAATGAGCTCATGAGCCTGTGGATCAGAAACACTCAGAAAACACATTGCTCAGGGCATGTGGAGAACACACTCCAAGACCCCCCCCTCCACACACACACACACACACACACACACACACACACACACACACACACACACACACACCACACACACGTACACACACCACACACACGTACACACACACACACACACACACACACACACACACACACACACTCTTCTCTCCTTCCATGAGTGTTTTGCATTTTTCCCCAAAGTGAATGATTTTCTTTATCGATGTTTCGTGATTGATTGACCATTAAGTCCCTCGCCAGTCCCTGTGCCATGCTGTGGCAAAACAACACTAACCAAGATGGATGAGCTGGTTAAACGTCAAATTTAAACGTGTTAAAGTGTCAAACCTGCTAAATATGAACCTCATATTGCACAGGAACACTCCAGAGGTCAGAGTTCAGAGTTCATCTGGACCCAGGTACCTTCTCCTCTCTAGCCCCGCCCTCCACCGACCCTGAGCAGGAGCGTTGTGATCCTCCCATCCCCTCCCGGTTCCCTACGAGGACTTCATTGTCTGTTTACCAACAAGGGGTTCACCTTCTAGTCATTATGAAGTGTTTGAAACGTATTCTATTCAAACCTTACTGCACCGTCAGCGATATCTTGTTGTTTCACTCCTCTGCTAAATGCTCTAAATGTCAAAATGTCAGAAGCTAACAGTAAACCTGGGAGATGGAAGAGAGACAGAGATGCTGCATTGTCGGCCCACACAGAGAGAGAGAGAGAGAGAGAGAGAGAGAGAGAGCGAGAGAGAGCGAGAGAGAGAGAATCACAGTGGTTTAGTCCAGTGCTATTGATTCCCCAGACACGTCCTCCTCACTCTCAGAACCAGGACAACCGGGGAGACATTTTCAAACCACTTTTGGACTCATCAGTCTCCAAAGATGTCTCTGTTTACCTTCTGTCATGGTAAATGGTAAATGGATTGCATTTATACAAAGTGCTTCACAGTGTTGCCTCTCATTCACCCATTCATACACCGACGGCGGTGCCAACCATGCAAGGTAACAACCAACACGTCAGGAGCAGGTAGGGTTAGGTGGTGTCTTGCTCAGGGACACCTCCACACTTAGCTAGGAGGAGCAGGTAGGGTTAGGTGGTGTCTTGCTCAGGGACACCTCCACACTTAGCTAGGAGGAGCAGGTAGGGTTAGGTGGTGTCTTGCTCAGGGACACCTCCACACTTAACTAGGAGGAGGAGCAGGTAGGGTTAGGTGGTGTCTTGCTCAGGGACACCTCCACACTTAGCTAGGAGGAGCAGGTAGGGTTAGGTGGTGTCTTGCTCAGGGACACCTCCACACTTAGCTAGGAGGAGCAGGTAGGGTTAGGTGGTGTCTTGCTCAGGGACACCTCCACACTTAGCTAGGAGGAGCAGGTAGGGTTAGGTGGTGTCTTGCTCAGGGACACCTCCACACTTAGCTAGGAGGGGGAGGAGCCCGGGGATCGAACCAGCAACCTTCCGGTGTCCAGACAACAGCTCTTATACCTCCTGAGCTACTGCCGTCCTAATGGCTGTGTGCGTTCGTCCGTGCGCTCGGCCAAGCTGGAGGTGCACGGTGCCCCACTGTAGCCATGGAGGTACATTTGTCCTCCATCTTGAAAACCAATGAAGAGGGACGGCAGAGAGGCAAGACTGGGCCCCCGCCGGCCCCCAACGGGCCCCGCTCCGGTTCCCCTCTCCGGTCCCCACCGGGCCCCTTCGGAACAGAATGGGATGAGATTTTAAACGGATGACCGTGAAGGTGAACTTATGATCACGGCGCTGACAACAAAGATGTTGTTACTGCAAAGCCTGAAGTCAGAAAAATAAACTTTAGAGATCTAGAGAATGTGTATCATACTATTAATATATTTCACTGAGAAAAGATATTGCCGTAACAAATGATAATTCGTGGAATTCATTCCATTTTAATAGCCTTGAAATATCTCTCCGACGAAGACATTTCCTTGCGGGGCAAAATGTGGACGGTTTGGGATAATATCTCGCAGCGTACAATGAACAGATCCTCGCGCTACTCAAACACCCAAGAGCTTAAGACGAGATCATTACATCATCATAGCAATACGCCTCAGTAATTAAATCCACTTAAACAGCGAGTGTGATGAAAACATAGCGAAGACATCCGCACAGTCGCTCACAAACACAACAGACCGATGAGCTTCGCTCAAACCTTTCAGCACAACGTTAAGATCGTAAGAAAGAAGAGAAACGCCGTCCTTTGTTCAAGGTTACAGTGTCTGGGTGTAGAGACGCACGAAGTAGAACCTGAAGCTGCTCTGGGGAAATGGAGCGAGCGTCACTGCATGCGCTCTACGCGGGGTCGCTCTACGTGGGGTCGCTCTACGTGGGGTGGTTCTACGTGGGGTCGCTCTACGTGGGGTGGTTCTACGTGGGGTCGTTCTACGTGGGGTCGCTCTACGTGGGGTGGTTCTACGTGGGGTCGCTCTACGTGGGGTGGTTCTACACGGGGCTGTTCTACATGGGGTGGTTCTATGTGGGGTCGCTCTACGTGGGGTGGTTCTACACGGGGTCGTTCTACATGGGGTGGTTCTATGTGGGGTCGCTCTACGTGGGGTGGTTCTACACGGGGTCGTTCTACATGGGGTGGTTCTATGTGGGGTCGCTCTACGTGGGGTGGTTCTACACGGGGCTGTTCTACGTGGGGTGGTTCTACACAGGGCTGTTCTACGCGGGTCTGTTCTACGTGGGGTGGTTCTACATGGGGTGGTTCTACGTGGGGTCGCTCTACGTGAGATGGTTCTACATGGGGCTGTTCTACGTGGGGTCGCTCTACGTGGGGTGGTTCTATGTGGGGTCGCTCTATGTGGGCTGGTTCTACACGGGGCTGTTCTACATGGGGTGGTTCTACATGGGGTCGTTCTACGTGGGGCTGTTCTACGTGGGGTCGCTCTACGTGGGGTGGTTCTACACGGGGCTGTTCTACGTGGGGTCGCTCTATGTGGGGTAGTTCTACACGGGGTCGCTCTACGTGGGGTCGTTCTACGTGGGGTTGTTCTACGTGGGGTCGCTCTATGTGGGGTAGTTCTACATGGGGTCGCTCTACGTGGGGTGGTTCTACACGGGGCTGTTCGACGTGGGGTCGCTCTATGTGGGGTCGTTCTACGTGGGGTTGTTCTACGTGGGGTCGCTCTACGTGGGGTGGTTCTACACGGGGCTGTTCGACGTGGGGTCGCTCTATGTTGGGTCATTCTACGCGGGGTCGCTCTACGTTGGGTCATTCTATGTGGGGTGGTTCTACACGGGGCTGTTCTACGCGGGGTCGCTCTACGTGGGGGTGGTTCTACGTGGGGTGGCTCTACGTGGGGTGGTTCTACGTGGGGTCGCTCTACGTGGGGTGGTTCTACGTGGGGGTGGTTCTACGTGGGGTGGCTCTACGTGGGGGTGGTTCTACGTGGGGTCGCTCTACGTGGGGTGGTTCTACGTGGGGTCGCTCTACGTGGGGTGGTTCTACGTGGGGTGGCTCTACGTGGGGGTGCTTCTACGTGGGGTGGTTCTACGTGGGGTCGCTCTACGTGGGGGTGGTTCTACGTGGGGTGGCTCTACGTGGGGGTGGTTCTACGTGGGGGTGGTTCTACGTGGGGTGGTTCTACGTGAGTTACTGCAGCAAAAATAACAAATATCAGAATATACAATTATACAAATCAGCATAAGAATAAAACTATGGAATGAACCCAATTTACAGTTTATATACCTTTATATATATACCTTTATATATATACCTTTATATATATACCTTTATATATATACCTTTATATATATACCTTTATATGTATACCTTTATATATATACCCTTTATATACCTTTTTATACCTTTATATATATACCTTTATATACCTTTATATATATACCTTTATATACCTTTATATATATATACCTTTATATATATCCTTTATATATATACCTTTATATACCTTTATATAATATATAAATCTCATCAAGAATTCCTTCGGGATCAATAAAGTATTTACCTATCTTATCTTATGGAATAAACGATGATCAGTAAAGAAGTGACTTTATGTGTGATTCCTTCACTGCTCAGATCTGAAGCTATAAGCTGCTGCAGTGTTGAGGGTCGGCCATGGGTGCAGAACATTAACTGACAGCCTGGGCCCAATTTGTCCTGATAATGGTGAGGTCAGAGGTCACACACAAGCCACGCACTCCAGTAAATGGACGATATTCAGCAGTTGTACTAATGGACATAAGATTGGAGCTGTACATAAGGGGAGGTACAGGCGTCAAAGAGAAAAATGATAGCATATGAAAAGAAGATCCTTCGAGTCACTTCACTTCACGTCGATATTTTACTCTCTCGGGTTAAGATGGATGACGGAAATGGAGGAAGTTGACCAGAGAATACCAGAGCACTGCCTCGTACAAATCCATGAAAAACGTTGACCAAATGTTGACCCTCGACGTGATTGGTCCAATATCTGTGTCACGTGATTGGTCCAGGGTCTACCA
Source organism: Coryphaenoides rupestris (assembly GCA_002895965.2). NCBI lineage: Eukaryota > Metazoa > Chordata > Actinopteri > Gadiformes > Macrouridae > Coryphaenoides > Coryphaenoides rupestris. The sequence continues at coordinate 94,450 of PIJE02001705.1, forward strand.
GTCCAGGGTCTCCCAGTCCAGGTCTACCAGTCTACCAGATCTATCAGTCCAGATCTACCAGTCCAGGGTCTACCATTCCAGGGTCTACCAGTACAGGTCTACCAGTCCAGGTCTAGCAGTCCAGGTCTACCAGTCCAGTTCTACCAGTGCAGGTCTACCAGTCCAGGGTCTACCAGTCCAGGGTCTACCAGTCCAGGTCTACCAGTCCAGATCTACCTGTCCAGGTCTACCAGTGCAGGTATACCAGTGCAGGTTTACCAGTCCAGACACCGAGGGTGATGAGTGGAAGGGGCCTGCATCCATCCATCCATCCATCCTGCTGGTAGCCCCGCCCACCCGTCAGCCCCGGTCAGAGGCACAGCGCCCCACCTCCAGCAGGACAGGACCAAGGTGACTTATGGCAGCCATTAAGGTCCAGCCATTAAGACCCCCCACCACGACCCCCCTCCCATGTAATTACTGTGTGTGTGTGTGTGTGTGTGTGTGTGTGTGTGTGTGTGTGTGTGTGTGTGTGTGTGTGTGTGTGTGTGTGTGTGTGTGTGTGTGTGTGTGTGTGTGTGTGCGTGTGTGTGTGTGAGAGAGAGAAAGAAAGAAAGAAAGAAAGAAAGAAAGAAAGAGAGAGCGAGAGAGAGCAAGAGGGGGAGAGAGATAGAGAGAGGGGGGAGAGAGGGAGAGAGCGAGAGAGAGAGGGGGGAAGAGAGAGAGAGAGAGAGAGAGAGAGAGAGAGAGAGAGAGAGAGAGAGAGAGAGGGAGAAAGAGAGAGAGGGAGAGAGAGAGAGAGGAGAGAGAGAGAGAGAGAGAGAGAGAGAGAGAAGTCTACTGATAATGCCCAGCTTTGCACTTAACCAACACACACACACCTACACACACACACACACCTACACACACACACACACACACACACACACACACACACACACACACACACACACACACACACACACACACACACTGTGTAACCACAGGAAATGGGGCAGAAAGTTAGATTGAAAGTCCATCTGCTTTAATTGAGCAGCAGCATAATGTCGCGCTAAGCTAACAATCAGTAATGAGTGATGAGTCTGAGGGCTTTTAGCTGTTTGTGTCTCACAGAGAGACTGTCCTCCCACTGCCGTGCATTAGCATGTATTATTCATTATTATTGTTACTATTATTCTAATCATTCATCCTTACCATACCAACAGAAAATAAACTCAGGTGGTAAGAGCGAGCGGTTGTCTGGCAACAGGAAGGTCGCTGGTTCGATCCCCGGGCTCCGCCTCCCTCCTAGCTAAGTGTGGAGGTGTCCCTGAGGAGCAAGACGCCACCTAACCCTACCTGCTCCTCCTAGCTAAGTGTGGAGGTGTCCCTGAGCAAGACACCACCTAACCCTACCTGCTCCTCCTAGCTAAGTGTGGAGGTGTCCCTGAGCAAGACACCACCTAACCCTACCTGCTCCTCCTAGCTAAGTGTGGAGGTGTCCCTGAGCAAGACACCACCTAACCCTACCTGCTCCTCCTAGCTAAGTGTGGAGGTGTCCCTGAGCAAGACACCACCTAACCCTACCTGCTCCTCCTAGCTAAGTGTGGAGGTGTCCCTGAGCAAGACACCACCTAACCCTACCTGCTCCTCCTAGCTAAGTGTGGAGGTGTCCCTGAGCAAGACACCACCTAACCCTACCTGCTCCTCCTAGCTAAGTGTGGAGGTGTCCCTGAGCAAGACACCACCTAACCCTACCAGCTCCTGACGTGTTGGTTGTTACCTTGCATGGTTGGCACCGCCGTCGGTGTATGAATGGGTGAATGTGAGGCAATACTGTGAAGAGCTTTGGATAAAAGCGATGATATAAATGCAATCCAACAATCATGTTGCCGTCGCAGCATTCCCCAACAACTCCTATAAAAAGCCAGAAACAACAACGGCTAAAAGCACACTTTGTCCATAAGGAGCGGAATGACGAATCAGGAGGAGGTGTTCCGGAACGGAGACGCCGGCGAACACACGTCCAGATGCTGAGCGTTCGCACGCTCCACGTCTTGCTGCAGGGAGAGCCGGAGTAATGGTCCTCCACGCCGCGGAGAATGTTGCGCACGTGTTCCCGAGGCAGCGGCCCTCCCGCCAGGTGACCCGGCGCTGCGTTTAACGAGCCTCCACCGCGGCGCCTCCTGCCGTCACCACGGAAAGGGAAACGTCGTCGCAAAAACAGCCAACGGAATCCCACCGTCCGTCGCCGCGGCGGCGCCTGCGCTGGTGTGTAACACGTCTCCACATCTCCCGGAACCTTCCAGAACCCAGGACAGCCGTTGTTATGGTGACCGTCTCCTCCTGCTCCTCGACTCCGTGTTCCATCAAAACACAGACAGCCCTTGACCTCTGACCCTGACGTGGGCTGCTCGGGTTCGTTATCCCTCGTCGTTATCTCGCCCCCGCTCTCTCTCTCTGTCTCTCTCTGTCTCTCTCTCTCTGTCTCTCTCTCTCTCTCTCTCTCTCTCTCTCTCTCTCTCTCTCTCGAGCCTGTTATTGCTGCAAAACAACTCCACACCAAAACAAGGTTGTTTTGAAGAACACAGTTAAAACACTTGAAGACCTCTGTCCATTTGTCTTGACCACTGCCTGGCGACAGAAAAGAGTTTCTTGTGGTTTCCAACGTTGCGTTGCGAAAGAGTTAAAGTATAAAAAAAAACATGAGTACAAGTTAAAGTCAAATCAAACAACACAAGACATGACAGGTCGTTTATTAATTGAAGAGAGTTTTCCGCAAGTTCTTATCAGTTAATCACAGGCGGGTCTCTGTGGACGTCTGTGAACAAGCTTGTGTCCTCCATGAACACACAAGTTCTGTGTTAAAAGTGCTGACGAACGCATGCTGTTGTGTCCCTCAGCGCTGGCTATATCTCCGATGTGTAATTTCCCCAGAAACGTGGCCGGGTACAACAAAATGAAATCTCTGACCTCTGAGTTACTTTGTACCTTTCAGGCCACAACCAACAGGAATGTGTTGCTTGGCAAACCCACGGTTTTACATAAACCACTCAGATGATTATCACGGAGGTGATTAGATGACTATCAGCTCCAATCTTGGAGATGGGGAAAATATTTGTACGGAGGATATTCACATAATATTATAAATGAGTGTTGATATGTTCGTTTTACGGTGTAGACTAGTCGTAGACTAATCACGTTCCAATCCGATAAATGCACCACTTCACCGCTAAACAGCCACAAGAAACAAGACAGCAAGGAAGACAAACCAACACACTTTGCGTTTCGCATTATCTCACCTAAGTCACTTGAGGTCGCGCTTGGTTCGCTCTACCTGGAGATCAGCTGGTGACCGCGCCGGTTCAGCCCAGCCTAGCGCCGGTCCAGCCCAGCCTAGCGCCGGTTCAGCCCAGCCTAGCGCCGGTTCAGCCCAGCCTAGCGCCGGTTCAGCCCAGCCTAGCGCCGGTCCAGCCCAGCCTAGCGCCGGTTCAGCCCAGCCTAGCGCCGGTTCAGCCCAGCCTAGCGCCGGTCCAGCCCAGCCTAGCGCCGGTCCAGCCCAGCCTAGCGCCGGTTCAGCCCAGCCTAGCGCCGGTCCAGCCCAGCCTAGCGCCGGTTCAGCCCAGCCTAGCGCCCCCCCCCCCCTACAGGCCACCGGGAGCGCCAGGCTGGGCATTGGAAACGTGAGGTACTGTATTCCACCGGTAGTTCGCCCGGTAAAAATGTTTTTGGCGGATGGTCAGCAGCTTCTGGGAATCCACGGAGTCGTTTTGCTCGCCGTAAGCCCGCCGCCGCCGCCGCCACCGCTGCCGCCGCCGCCGCCACCGCCGAGCGTCACGTAGCGTCTCCGCGCAGCACGTGCTTACCTTCAGGCTCTAAGCGGGAAAACAAACCCGTCCGCTTTCTTTGGAATCAAAGCCAATTGTTACCATTTGACGCGGTGAGCCACACTGCTGCTCTGCGATTGTAGTGATTGTCGTGTGATTGTGCGCTAATATCACGGCAGGCGCGCTAACACAGAAACACGGGAACAACAGCGCTCCGTCGCCACGGCAACGTTTTTTCAACTGAGCCGCTAATCGCGTACGTTTTTTTGCCGCTCTCAAACGTGTTTCGCATTTGAGGCATTACAGTACACACATGTATTACTGTCTTGCTGTTTATTTGCCTATTGGCTCATATTCATCATTCCAAAAAACCCGCTCATTTTGCTCTAAAGATTGCTGTAAATAATGTGGATATTTGATTCTTTCCCTTCAATTGTGATATTTGTATTTTTATGTTGCACATTGCGCTGACCATCGACACATTTCACTGCATATTATGCGACAATTAAACTTCTTGAATCTTGAATCTTGAAGTTTTCGACTTCCTGGGCGGTTCGATTCTGCGTTATTGTCGTGCGCACGTCGACGCTGGCTCCGGTGCGACGGTGTTCATTTTACTCCCACCGCGAAAGCCACCTCCCATCTGCTCCCCCATTTAAAACTCGCCTGCTGAGCAGCTTTCACCACGAGTAGCATAAGTCCTCCATGTTTGAACAACACAGAAAGTTCACCCTCAGACCAGGCCTCCCGTTTTCTGCAAGATCTCTCCTCTCAGAGTAGCTCCTAACACGTTGGTATTATCCTTACGTTGGCCGACCTGTACTCATCCATCTGTTTGGTAGGCTTACAATAAAACGCATTGCGATTACACAGCAAGTGTAATTGCAATCCAATACTGCTGTGCAGGCCGGTGGGAATCAGGTACAGCGTCATTAGAAGCTATCAGCATTTAGTTGAGCTCAGTGAACACCACTTTTCATGCTTTTAATCATTTGCAAATGAAAACGATTATTTTTGGAACCTGATATGTGATGGAATAATTAAAATTATATATTTTATAACCAACTGTCTCCCTCTTTGAGCTCTTATCGATTTTGTCAGTCTGACATTCAGCATGTTGTGGATGCTGAATGTCACTTTTGAGCGATGACTATCGCCCTGACGGATGTCTCCTCCGCTTGGCGTCGGGGTGGTTTGTCTCTGCTGACGTTCTCAAAGTGACGGAGAGGACAGGCGATAAACAAACGCCTTTCATTCCACACTCTACTGGATAGAAGGACACCTTCCTGCACTGCACACGCCTTCCTACACTGCACACGCCTTCCTGCACTGCACACGCCTTCCCGCAATGCACACGCCTTCCCGCACTGCACACGCCTTCCTGCACTGCACACGCCTTCCTTCACTGCACACAACGTCAGCACTGCACACGCCTTCCTTCACTGCACACGCCTTCCTGCACTGCATACGCCTTCCCACACTGCGCACGCCTTCCTGCACTGCAGATGCCAGCGTGCACAGGAACGACTGATTCCAGTCATTAGCTCTGAGCCAGGCCAATAAAACGCACGGCTGA
>PIJE02001706.1:0-12500 GCA_002895965.2 Coryphaenoides rupestris
GCGTTGTGTGCTGGGGGAGGTCTCTGAGAGGAGGATGCTGAGTAAACTACTCAGTATTATGGTGGAGGTCTCAGAGAGGAGGATGCTGAGTAAACTACTCAGTATTATGGACAACGCCTCCCATCCCCTGCACGCCACACTGGTGTCATACCAGAGCACCTTCAGCCGTAGACTGAGACTACCGAGGTGCACCACAGAACACCACAGGAGGTCCTTTCTGCCTGTGGCCATCAAACTCTATAACTCCTCCCTATAACCCCCCCTACAAGACAATGAACACAGCAATATAATGTGCAATATTACCTCTCAACATCATGTGCAATACTCTCTATCATGTGCTACATTATTATTATTATTATTATTATTATTATTATTATTATTATCATGTTATCTATAAATATTATGTGTAATACTACCTCTCATCTCCTCTCATCATCATCTGTAATATTCTTAATGTAATGTCCACTACCTCTCCTACATTACCTTTCAATATTATGTGAAATATTCTTAATGTAATGTCCACTACCCCTTCTACATTACCTTTCAACATTATGTGCAATATTCGTAATATTCTTTCTATCATGTACACTACGTCCCCTAACCATTATTAATATCACAGCTGTATTACACGCCGTCTGAATACCTTATCTTGCCTATATATTTTTATATTTTGACAGTACATTTGTAAATCTTTTAGTTTATTTTTATTATTCTGTTGATTTCCATATTGTTTTATTGTACTGTATTGCTATGCAACCTGTCATAACAATTTCCTTCGGGATTAATAAAGTTTAACACAGTTTAATGCTATTTGATAAGAGATAAGATTAAGACAGGACACTTACAACAGGAGCTCAAAACGTAAAACATATCACAATAATAATAATAATATATAATAATAATAATAATAATAATAATAATGATAATAATAATATAATAATAATAATAATGATGATAATAATAATAATAATGCATCTCATAGTCCGGTAATAATAACTCTTTGCACGTAGGTAAATGATGAATTTGTATTATTTAAATTCTGAATTAATATCTGTGTCTTGTGTTTTAGCTGGCGTACATATCTGAGACACAGGGTCCGTTTCCCCACCACATGTTGGCTGCTGGCACAAAGACCATGCAGTATTTCAACAAGGAGCTGTGGTGGACACTCAAGGTAGCACTGTTCCATTCCACTTGTCTGTCTACCTCACTGCATTTTGGGAAGAGTAGTTCACTAAAACACAGTCTCCATAGTCAGATTACTGCGTTGAGTCTGATATCTGGCCCCTTGAGACAGTCAAGCGCTTAAGACTGGATGATATTGCAGAGGTGAGGAATCAATATTCAATATTTTACCTGCCCTATGTAACTTTTTCCACTGGAAAAAAAAGCAGACATTAACTGTTGTCTGAAAATTATATAGCTATAACTACAGCTACAACTCAAGCTGCTAGAGTTTCCTAATGGCAAAGCTTGCACAGTGCAGGCTTAAGATTCATGCACTTCTTCCTGTGACATGAAGCAGGATGAGGACAAGGCGTTGCAGCAGCCTTAAGATATCTTCAGCTTTTGTACTTGTATCACTTTAGTTCTTTCGACTCACCGATTTAAGTAAAATGTCAAGGAAGGCTGTGAAGGATTCAAGATTTCAAGAATGAAGAACTTTAATCCAATGCAGGGTTTTTGATAGCACGGCTCGCATCTGTGTTAACGTATGAACAGAACTCTGCTGAACTCAAGTGTGCTACCAGGGACAGCTTTTCCTTCAGTTCCTCCTCCTTCCTCCAGCTACTGCTGTGTTTGAAGGAGAAGACAGGTGAAGGGTACATTCACCTTCTAATCAGGTGCCGAGAGACCAGTCCAACCTCCCCCCCCCCCCCCCCATTTCTCCCCTGGGAAGCATTTCAGTCCACTTCTCATCTTCTCAATGTATTCTGGTGTTTTGAAACGTGTGGTTCTGAATAAATCGGATGTTCAGTTATACAGACTCGGGCTAAGTTATTAAAGTGAAATAAACCAGTAACCTATCAATTCAAGAACTGCGTTCATCTGTGTGCTGCAAACATCGTTCATCAGCTGCTGGGTCGGTGATGATTCTGACACCAGTGGATCCAGGTAGGTGTCCTGTTGTAACCTATCAATTCAAGGTGTGCTGCAGAACATCCATCACTAGTTTAATGACGGATTTCCTTGCAGAGACGTGTCCGCAAGGCTCGCAGGGAACAGCAGGGAGGCTTCCGTGGTGTCCGCAGACCTGCCCCCGATGATTGTTGATTATGACAGCAGTGGATCCAGGTAGGTGTCCTGTTGTAACCTAGCCATTTAAGGCATGTGTTCATCTGTGTATACTGACTGATTTTCTTCCATCTACGAGACTGATAGTATGCACCTGAGCAGCATCGGGGACAGCAGTCCTCTCAGCAGGGCCTCCACAGAGCACAGGCCACAGCAGGAGCTGGAGTGTTGTGCTGAAGCATCCAGGTGAGCTCACCTATGAGGGATCAATGTGTGTTCCCTTCAATACAGCAGCTGTACTGATTTGACCCTTGGGTCCTGCAAAGTTATCCACCATACACGTTTCATTCCTCAATACTAAATCACTGACAAAGTATTACACGAGCAATTAACACATATGTATTAGAATAAAACATATTGTGTGTGTGTGTGTGTGTGTGTGTGTGTGTTCGTGCATCACTTTGCAGTTCTTCCTCCTTTGTGACCCCACCTGAGATCGCCGAGGTCGACTCTTCACCATCTCCCACGCCAGCAGCACACGTCCAGTCAGGTCCGTCACAAGTCTACAGTCGCTGTCCTTTTGCTCCTTCATTCAGATGTGTGATGTCATCCATTCATGTATTTCCTCTTGATTTTCAGAGGTCCCAGTCAAACGCAGCAAGACAAGGACCTTCTTCTACAACCTGCGGAGGATGTTGTGCTGCTGCTTCCCACCACTGCTGCGCAAGCGTTAGGGTTGGGTTAGGGTGGTTCATTTAGGTTAGGGTTAAGGTTAGGTTTAGGTTTAGTTAGGGTTAAGTTAGGCTAGGTTTGGTGTGTGTTAGTTGCATATGTAACCCAGGTTCAAATAGAGCAATAAATAGCAATAAATAGATAAATAGCAATACATAGATAAATAGCAATAAATAAATATTCAGTTCATAGTAATTCATTCATTGGTAATAAATAGGAAATGATTTTATTTTGTGTGTGTGTGTGTGTGTGTGTGTGTGTGTGTGTGTGTGTGTGTGTAAGCATGCGTGCATGTGAATGTCTGTGCATGTGCATGTGTGTGCCTGCCTGTCTGTCTGTCTGTCTGTGCATGTTGTGCATATGTGTGTGTGTGTGTGGAGGGGGTGGTGGGGGGGGGGCGTCTCAGTGACAGGAGACAGCAGAGAGATGAAGTGTTACACATACGCCCAGTGGGAGTGGTCGTGCCTATTCTAACACCTGGGCCCGGTGGTCCCGACACCACCTGTCCCATGTTGATTTAGATATGTGTATTTGTTAATGTTGTATAGTTGTGTGTGTCGGTGTCCAATAAATTACTTTGATTGAATGAACTTTTGTGTTGCCTCCCGTTATTTTGCCATGGCTTTCTGAGACACCGCATCTTTTCTAGCCGTTCCGACCATTCATTTTACATTCATTTAGCAAGAGACACGATCCATCCTCTGCCCTTCTTCTTCTTCCTCCGTCAAGGTTTTGAATACCATTTACGTTGTATTGAATTTGGCAACCTCAAGCTGCCCTCTGTATTGTATTAAGCTGTCGTTGATCATAACACAAGTAGTGACTTCGTGCTCGATATAGAGATGGTGACAGTGCACTTCTTGTGGTAGACGCGCATACATTTTTCATCTGCTGCGCTCCGTCACTTTTGTTTCGCTTCGCTTTTATAATAAACAAGCGCTTTAAAAATGATGAATGGGTTTATCAGGAGTTATGATTACCTGTGGTATGAATTAGGATATTAATTATGATGCCCACGACGATGATGGCGAAGAAGATGATGAATATGAAGATGATGAAGATGATAATTACAGTATTATAATTACTACATTATTGTTATTATTATTATTATTATTGTTGTTGTTATCATTAGTATTATTATTATGCTGTTAATAATAATAATAATAATAATAATAAAAATAATAACAACAACAATAATTTATAAAGAATAAGAATCATTATTTGTATTATTATTTTCTATTATTTGTATTATTATTATATTGTTGTTGTTGTTGTTATTGTTAGATTATTATTATTATTATTATTATTACTACTATTACTATTTTACATCATTTCAAATCTTTATGAATAAAGTGTGTCTGCCGTGAAAACATCAGTATAACGTCACGTAGAGACATGGGACATGCACACAACCGAGTCCAATGAACTTCATGGTGAGCTATATTTCCAGTCCCTCATATTGTTCACATTTTCCCACACATCTGTTTCTTTTATGTGGGACAGGTGTTGCGGTACTGTGGTCCGATAAAGACGCCCACGGCTGCCGTCCTGATTTGACGTCCCGGTGGAGGGTTGGCTCCGTGAGCGGGGATGAGGACATGAAATACGTAGGATGTTAACGTTAACGTGTGAGCTGCTGGGAGATGTGAGGCTGCAGCACTCTGAACACGACATATACTGTGGATATACTGTATATATATTATGTATATATATATATATATATATATACACAGTATATATATAATGATATCTGAGTTATCTTTCTCCTTTGTTAGAATGGGTGGGTGGAAGAGAGAGAGAGAGAGAGAGAGAGAGGAGAGAGGAAAGTGAGGGAGAGAGGAAGTGAGGCAGCGAGAAAGAGGGAGAGAGAGAATTCAAGAAAGAGAGTGAAGGAGAGAATGAAAGAGGGAGAGAGAGAATTCAAGAAAGAGAGTGAAGGAGATAATGAAAGAGGGAGGGCGTGAAAAAGGGAGAGAGAAAGTAAAAGAGTGAGGCAGAAAAGCTTTCGATTCTATTTGGCACGACGGTCTGCTGTACAAAGTATTGGAAAGCGGTGTTGGAGGAAAAAACCTATGACATCATAAAGTCAATGTACACCAACAACAAAATGCGCTGTTAAGGTTGGCGAACAACACACAGACTTCTTCCCCAAAACCGGGGGGTTAGACAGGGATGCAGCCTGAGACCAACCTCTTCAACATATACATCAATGAATTGACGAAATCTCTAGAACAATCTGAGGCACCTGGCATCTCCCTAGGAGACACACAAGTCAAACACCTCCTGTTCACAGATGATCTGGTGCTGCTGTCTCCAACCAAAGAAGGACTACAACAGCACCTTGATCAACTACACAAATTCTCCCAAAAACTTCCATATCTGCTGGGCAAGGTACAGGAATGTGCAAACACAGCAGCAAGATTTGTGAGCTGTTGCGACAGGAAAAGGACATCCAATGGAATACAACCTCCATAAAGACTGTCAATCACCTGTCAATCCCCCTTTATTATTATTATCATTATTTTTAATTTTTATATATATATCTTTTTTTTATTGTATTTTAATTTTGTATTTTGATTTTGATTTTGATTTTTTAAAGTTGACTTACTTACCTGTATATATTTAGTTCTTCATAACTATACTTTTTATTTACCACTTGCTTTGGCAATGTAAATGTACGTTTCCCATGCCAATAAAGCTCTTCAATTTAATTTATTGAATGAGAGGGAGAGAGAGAGAGAGAGAGAGAGAGATAGAGAGAGAGAGAGAGGGAGACGAATAGAGAGAGAGAGCGATAGCAGTGGGTGAGAGAGGCAGATATCCCTTCCGTACTTGTCTGGTACGTCGAGAGATGAAAGACTCCAGTTATCATCAGTCTGACACCTATTATGTTGGCCCTCTGTCATTCTGTCACACTGGTCCCCTCGTAATTATAACTCCTGCCTCATCACACAATGTGCTCTCTCTGCCAGAGAGAGACAGAGAGACAGAGAGACAGAGAGACAGAGAGAGTGTGTGTGTGTGTGCGTGTGTGTGAAAGCTTCTGTGTGTAAATGTGTGTGCACGCATGCGTGCATGTGTGTGCCTGCCTGTCTGTCTGTCTGTCTGTGCATGTTGTGCATGTGTGTGTTGTGTGTGTGTGGAGGGGGTGGGGGGGTGTCTCAGTGACAGGAGACAGCAGAGAGAGGCAGGATTAATTCCCGGGAGTCGTGGCCGGGGCCACACTGTTTATTGGGCTCACTGTGCGCTGCTGGTCGGGCCTGTGGTGTCCGGGATTGAAACGGTTCTCAGGGCAGCCGGCAGGCCCGCCTCACACGGGGAGTCAGGTTTACACCCACGGAACATAACAAGGCATCTGTACACTGTTGTGTGTGTGTGTGTGTTTGTATGTGTGTTGTGTGTGATGTGTGTGTCCTTGTTTGTGTGTGTGTGTGTCTCTGTGTGTGTGGTGTCTTGTGTGTGTGTGTGTGTGTGTGTGTCTGTGTCGTTGTGTGTGTGTGTGTGTGTGGTGTGTGTGTGTGTGTGTGTGGTGTTGTGTGGTTTGATTGGTCCGTCTGTGTGTGTGTGTGTGTGTGTGCGTGGTTGTGTGTGTGTGTGTGTGTGTCTTGGTGTGCTGTGTTGTGCTTGTGTGTGTGTTGTGTGTGTGTGTGTGTGTGTGTGTGTGTGTGGTGTGTGTGTATGCATGTGTGTGTATGGCATGTGTGTGTGTGGGTGCATGTGTGTGTGTGTGTGTGTGTGTGTGTGTTACTGTGTGCGTTACTGTGTCTGCGTGTGTGTGTGTGTGTGTGTGTGTGTGTGTGTGTGTGTGGATGAATGCAAATATATTCAAGACCAGAGCATTTCAGCACCACAGATATGTATCTCAGGTTGTGGATCGGCTATTGGCTCAAAGGCCCATTCTTCCGAAACCCCCAACAGTTCAAACATGTGTTTTATCTAAATGTAAACAAAACATGAAATCTAAACGATACGATATGATGTACTATCAAAACGGTAAATCATTTTGGATGCTGAGGGATTTCAATAGCTGCCACGTTGTACAGTATATTGTATTTTGCTTATTTTGATTTAATTATTAAAAATTAATTTATCTATTACTTATAGGTTGTATGCTACATGACCATCACCTAGTAAGGATTTGACCCAACCGGGACGAATACAAAGACACTTTTAGGTATAATTTAAGTATTTGGTCATTCTTTAAAAATATAGCATTCATGATTCTGATCAGGGAAATAACTTTTTAAAACCACAGGAATCCAATGGAATCAAACACCTCTCTATGCATTTATTCAACTTACACATCTGTTCACATTGTTCCAATAAGAACATTACATTTTACAGGAATATGAAGATCATGGAAATGATGAGCCAGATTCATCAGCCTGGTTTAATTCAGGAGGGTTATTGCATTTGTACACCCCCTCGCCATATCTCTCTTATATGATCATATTTCTGTTATTCTTAAACACAGATTATTCATTCATTGTTAATATCCATCTGTTAATATCCTGCCTTTGGGGTGTGTGTGTGTATGTGTGTGTGTGTATGTGTGTGTGTGTGTGTGTGTGTGTGTGTGTGTGTGTGTGTGTGAGAGAGAGGGGGGGTAATTAGTGGGCAAGCAAGCGTCCCACACAGTGAACAGTGTAACATTAATAACTGTATACATATCATTAGCGAGTGTGTGTGCGTGTGTATGTGTACGCATGATTTGTAACGGCATACATGGATGGACTGTGCAAAGCCTGTCTGAATGAGGGGGGGGGGGGGGGGGGGGGTTACACAGGTACAGGTAGCAGAGACCTGGCCATGCTCCTCCCCCTGCGAGAGTGTCATAGTGGGCCACACGTCGTCATGGTTATAACACACAACACACAAGACAGACAGCCAAACCGCATCCACCTTTCCTTTCCTCTCATCCCTTCACACTTGGATTCAAAGGGAGCCCCTTCTGCGTTGGGAACCACCACCTTCCGGAATACAGGAGTATAGTATAGTATAGGCTACGCTCGAGAAGCAGCGTGGGAGTGACGTCGTAAGAATTTGCGGAACGTTTTTTTTCCACTTTTCTTCCCTCCCGCTTTGTCGTCACAAACCGAACCAGGTGGTCGAACCTGTCCGATCGTTGGGACAGTCACAATAACGTCGCTCCCCGGTTTGTCCCGGCCCTTAGCCCTTATCGTCCCCGCCGGCGCCGCTCCGGTTCTGAGGCCTCCTTCTGCCCCTTGATGAGCTGTCCTGTCAGCGCCGACAACGCTTGGGTGGCGAGAGACGCTCCGCCAGAGTCAACTGGGAGCGAGTAAAGCGCTTTATTGAGCGGACCGAGCAGGCGAGAGGGACAAGGCAAAGGTGCATCTTGTATAAATCCTCCATATGTGCAGCAGGTTTTTCTCTCTCTCTCTCTCTCTCTCTCTCTCTCTCTCTCTCTCTCTCTCTCTCTCTCTCTCTCTCTCTCTCTCTCTCTCAGTCGGGTCCATTCCCATGCCGTCGCTCTAATGGGGCATATTGTTTTCCCGGTGATGAATGCAGCTGGGGGCCGTATACTGTATATACATACATGGGTTTTTTTGGTAAGAGCCCCCCCATCCCGTAATGTGTAGTAGGGTTTCACTGCGGTGTGGAGGGGACCCCTGGGGGGGGGGGGGAGAGCAACGGCGAGTGGTTTTGCAATCTGGGGCTAACTGGCCTCCGCAACATCAAGTCTTGTCTGTCCGCGCTGATTGAGTCCAGGGGAATGGTTCTGGGGGAGCGCAGCGCAGCGAGAGAGAGGGAGGGAGGGAGGGAGGGAGGGGGGAGAAGGGCAGGGCGATCCCAGCCAGCAGCAGCAGCTCTGGCAGGCGGCTCGTCCAACTGGGGTTTGCTTGTTGGACGAGTTGACGCCCGAGCACGCTTATTGTCACGTCTGGATGTGATGCGCAGATCAGGGTCAACGGCAATCATTTGTGATCGCTCGGCTCTCCGCTCCTCCTGAGGACTACACAACAACAAAAACAACACAACAACAACAACACTAACAACAATAGCAACAGCAGCAGCAGTAGCCCTCTCCAGTGCCTCCCTCCCTGGGGTCCATTCCCCCCCCACTGCTCATGGAACATTAAAACACACCAATGAAGAAGACAAAGCTATGGAACGCTGCAAATGTGCCGCAGTTTGATTGGTTGGTTGGTTGGGGGGGACGGGAGGGGGTACGGGGGGCGTGGCACAGGTTGCGTTGTCGTCGAGGGGGGTAGGGAGGGGCTTCAGCTGCACTCCTCGCAGTTGCAGGCCAGGATGTATCTGTAGGTGGCGGTGATGCGGTTGCCACCGGCACAGCGCAGACGCACGGCCTTCAGCTTGGAGGTGTGCGGCCGGCAGCAGGAACACGTGCTCCGGAACGGCTGCTTGAGCACGGAGCTGAAGGACACCAGGGGGTCTGATCGGGAGGTGTGGCTACAGTGACCCTCGCAGCGGGCCAGCAGCACCATCTGCACGGAGAGAGAGAGAGAGAGAGAGGGACACACCCACACACACACACACACACACCACACACACACACACACACACACACACACACACACACACACACACACACGTGAACATGTGCATTCGTACACACAGGAGACGGCGGGGAGGTTAGACGCCGTGGGGACTGGAGACCGGGGAATTACGGCAGAACCTGTCAGTCCTATCTGTGTCAAGAAGATCAGCTTTGGCTCGGTTCTAAAAGTGGGAGGAGCCTGGGAGTGGGGGAGGAAGTTCTGGCGGTTCTGGGGAAGCTTTGATGTCGTTTTTTAACGAGACGTTGTGCATGTGCTTCAACATGCTGTTCTACTGCGGCGAGCAGAAATCTGATATATCTATATATATATATATAAATATATATATATATAAAAAAATTAAATATATATATATATATATTTATTTATTTTTTACGATTTCCCCCCTGAAACTGGGGAACGGAAAAAGGGGGGATTTTTTTTTTTTATACCAGTGGAAACTACTCCGCCCCGGCTCCCCAGCTCCCCGGCACGGAGATGAGACAAGGCCCAGTGGTCACAGCGTGTCTCTCTCACAGTGTTGTTGTTGAGGCCTATCTGTCAAAGGGGAGATCTCTGTTTTATGGTCATCCCCCGCGCCTCCCCAGACTCCCCCACTCTCGGCCTTGCACCTGTGAGATAGCCAGGCCCAGACCGGTCGCTCCCTCCCTCCCTCCCTCGCCACGCCTGCTGCTGCTGCTTCCACGCTGATGCTCACCCCTGGGAGACGCCCCCCCCCCCCCCCCCTTGCTTGCCCCGCGGATCATTGACACACACAGTGGTGCACGCACACAAGCATGCAGACTCATAGACATAGATAGACACACACACACACACACACACACACACACACACACACACACACACACACACACACACATACACACACACACACACACACACACACGCACACACACTGTCTGGTCAGTGTTGTGACCAGGCTGGCATTCTACCACAGGTGGCCTCATGCCTGCTGCCTCGCTAAATGCGCTCCTGTGTCATGTCCTGCCAGCTGCTGCGTGTCGCCACCACGCTGACAATAGACTGTCTGGGGCCAGGAGCGCACACACACACAAACACACACACACACACACACACACACACACACACACACACACACACACACACACACACACACACACATTCACACACGTACAGAGACACAGACACACAGACACGCACGCACACAGACACATACACAGACACACAGGCATGCAAGCACACATACACGCACGCACGTATAGACAGACACACACACACACACTCCCCTCGACATACAGGCAGGTTCACATGCACATATACACCCATACACACACACACACTCACACACGTGCACGCTCCCACTCATGCAGACATGTGTATACACACAGGGCTCTGCAGTGTCACCGATTTAGTCAGACCATTTGTCTTTCTGGGAGGGATCACATGCTTCCAAATCCCTTCACTGTGACCTTTTCTTCTCATCTCCTTATTTCCTACCACCGACCTCTTCTTTTCCTCAGCTCCTACCATCTAGGTCCTCATCTCCTGGCTTCCTACCACCTCCCTCCTCCTTTCCTCAGCTCCTACCATCTAGGTCCTCGTCTCCTCGCTTCCTACCATCTCCCTCCTTTCCTCACCTTCTACCACCTAGGTCCTCATCTCCTCGCTTCCTATGACCTCCCTCCTCCTTTCCTCAGCTCCAACGATCTAGGTCCTCGTCTCCTCACTTCCTACCCCCTCCTTCCTCCTTTCCTCACCTCCTACCATCTAGGTCCTCGTTTCCTTGCTTCTTACCACCTCCTTCCTCCTTTCCTCAGCTCCTACCATCTAAATCCTTGTCTCCTCACTTCCTACCATCTCCCTCCTTTCCTCACCTTCTACCACCTAGGTCCTCATCTCCTCATTTCCTACCACCTCCCTCCTCCTTTCCTCCGCATCTACCATCTAGTTTCTCATCTCCTTGCTTCCTACCACATTCTCTGCCTCTCCCTACCTCCTACCACCTATATCTCCTCTTCCATCTCTCTGACCAAATGATATAACAGGTAAGTCCTCCATGGTGAGTGACCCTCACAGGTGCACCCCAGCCAGCTGCTGATCTGGGGGCGCGTGAGAGAGCAAAGCCCCTGAGGTCTCTGGTCTCTGGTCTCTGGAGGACAGAGGCAAGAAGTGCACTTTTCTTATGAAGGTACATTTTACTTGGCACCGTGACGACAGCCGGGGGGGTGATGAAAGCAGACACACACATATACACTCACACGGCAAGCATGCACACACACACACATGCACACACATCCACACACACATGCACACGCTCATGCTACTGGGCCCATGTAGTCAGAACACAGCAGCACACACGCTGCTGTGTTCTGACTACATGGGCCCAGTAGAACTGAGCTGAGCTCTAACCACCTGCTTCGTCCTCTGACTCACCAACATAATAAATAGAACAAAGCAAAGTGCAATTATGTGTGATGAGGAGGAGGAGGTAGAGGACAGGACCGAGTAAGGAGCTGACACTATGTTCACACCGTGACCAAACATGACTTAATCCCGGCACCGCCCTCTGCGAACATGTTCCGTCACCGGATCGCAACCTCGGCGATCAACACGCGCAATTGGCTCGAACATGCTGCGACTCCACCACCCTCTGCCCGCGTAGCGCGCTTTGCCTATGCTTCTATCACCTTAATTAGCTTATTCTAGCTTAGCTTAGTTTAGCTTAGCTTAGCTCCTCTGCGGCCTTACCTTCGAATTGCACTTGTAGATGGGGTGGGTGATGGTCTCCACAAAGTGGTGCCTCATGCAGCGGTCGGGGTCGGCCTCCGCCAGGTGGGCATAGCCCTTCTCGCTGGCCTTGTTGTTGCTGGTGGCGGCGTGCACCAGGCCCAGCAGGGGACAGCACACCAGGGCCAGCAGGAGGCCCGAGGGGGAGCCCCCCGAGAGGGAGGGCCGCATGGCGGTGGGCACCAAGCCTTGAGGTGCCTTCGCGGCTCGGCGGTGACCGGCACCTCCTTCTGTCTCCGGCAGCAG
>PIJE02001706.1:17500-22500 GCA_002895965.2 Coryphaenoides rupestris
AGAGAGGGAGAGACGAGAGACGAGAGCTAGACAGAGACAGAGAGGCAGAACAGGATAATACGGAGACATACTGTGTGGTCCTGCTCCTTTACAGAAGAAACCTTCACGCTCAATCCCATTACTTCTGAATGATGTCTCATGCCTATTCTGTGTGTGTGTGTGTGTGTGTGTGTGTGTGTGTGTGTGTGTGTGTGTGTGTGTGTGTGTGTTGTGTTCCTGTGTCTGCTGGATTGACATGTCTACGAGAGCCAGAGAAACAGAGGAGCAGAGGAGCGAGAAGAGCAGAGGAGGAGAGGAGGTTGGCGATGGTTAAATGGGGGAAAGGGTTGGAGATTGCCTACTGGTGGGCTCTGCTCCCTCCCCGCCAGCTTCCCGACCCTGGCGGCTGGGCCCAGAGTTATGGAGCCCTGGGTGTCTCCACACGGCAATGGCCGCAATGCCTCCTCCCTCGCTTCCTCACGCCATTCTCCTCTCCTTCCTCCTCCTCCCTCCTCCTGGTAGTCTCCGTGGTCCAGCATTCAGCCGCAGAATGCAGAACCATCCCGCTGCGTTTTTACAGCCTCTATCGCTCAGAATCAATGTTTGTTCAGTCGGCGCTCGGGCCCCCGATATGATCGCTAAATCACATTCAACTTGACACACAGACGCACACACAGATCTCTCTCTGTCTCTCTCTCTCTCTCTCTCTCTCTCTCTCTCTCTCTCTCTCTCGCTCTCTCTCTCTCTCTCTGGTCGATTGGCTCCTGAGTTCTCCTGAGAGAGTTCAGTCGTGCAGTAGGTCTGGGGATGGCCTTCACCGCCCCGGCCCTCACCGCGGGCTCTCGTTAAAAAGGTATTCATCAAGCGGTGTCAGGGAGGAATGTTTTATCATAACGCGCCGTGTCACATTGGCTCCTTACGGTCGTCTTCATTACACAAATGCAGCCCTATTGGCAACCGGGGGCGCTGCGCAATACACTCAAGCCATTCGTTTTAAATTAAGACGGTGGATTTCTGTCTCGGTTCGAATAAACATATTCCCCCGGCTGTGTACTGTAGAGAAGGACTGCGGCCTGGGGGTTCCAGGTTCGATCAGGCGCGACCTCCATCATCGCACACAAAACCCAAACTTTCCGTGAGACGGCGGTCTTGATTTTGTTTGAGAAGTGGAGCCACGTTTGCCCCTTGTGAAAACACACTCACAACGCACTCTCCTCCTGAGAGATTCTGAGAAATGATTTTGCGCCTCGTCGACGTTCCTGCTCTGGAGTCTGGCCGTCTCGCGGAGACTGTAATGTCCAAGGTGGTATGCACACACACACACACTGAGCCGGGCAACTCATCCAACCGATGTCCTGATGTTGCGTTGTTACTTTAATACCCTGATTTGCACTCAGGCTAATGTTGTTGGCGAACCGTGTAGGTTTAGGGTGCTCTAACATCACTCCACCACTCTCTCCATCTTGTCTACTCTGGATTCACTGGGACTGCCTCACGTGAGCGCTTGGTGGTGGATACGGGTGATATTTTGGCGTGGATATCTACGTATAGAACCTCAGCAACGTTGCAGAATGCGACACAATCCCACCAGAATCCTCCGCACTTCCAACAAGAGCAGCTCCATGCTGCGCAATGTCCAACTGATCGACAACGGTCCGTCTTTTCTCTTCCACTGGACTTAAGATCTGCTTAAGGCTCTGTTAACAATTTTAAAAAGCATCTACAGACTCATCTGCTCAGACCAGGCCTTTGTCTAGCATCTTGTGTCTGTATTTCTGTGTGTGTTTTTATGTGCTTTGTTTATTGTTTATTGTTTGTTACTATTTGACTTTGTCTTATTTTAACTATTTTAACTACTACTGTGCAGCACTTTGCTCTGTGAAAGGTACTATATGAATATTAATTTACTTACTTACTTCTCAGGTGCATTAAACGTCTAAAAACAGGTCTCTCTCTGCCTCTGTTTAAAATAAAGTGTGTGACCATGACCATGACCACTAACAGGAGGATCTCTCAGAGTGGATGTCCCTTTCCTTCTTTTCCTTCCTCTCTCTCTCCCTCCCCCTCTCTCTCTCTCTCTCTCTCTCTCTCTCTCTCCCTCTCTCCATCCTATTCCCTCCATCTCTCTCTCTCACTAGCTCTCCCGCTCTCTCTCTAGGGAGTCTCAGATGGGAGCCTCGGCTTGCCCTCCTTTTCTGTATTTGATATACTAATGACTTTGGTTTGTTCTTGTTTACACACACACACACACACACACACACATACACACACACGCACACACGCACACACGCACGCACGCACACGCACATTCACCGATACTGCTTCCTCTTTGATTTACACAGAAACCCTTTAAGCTATGTATGTACTTGTGTGCGATTCTCATTTGGTTTTTGTTTTACGTTCCACAGACCAGGTTGTAACAGCGATCTATGGACGTTGTTTTTTTTATTTATATAGTTTTATAGGTTAGGTTTGCCCACTGAGAAGCTGTCCTCTGGCGTGGAAGAAGGCCAGCGTTTAGCCAGACGCTCGACAACCTCCGCCGAGCAGACGTAAGGCGTAATAGCCGTGTAACATTCTTGGCATTCAACCCCCCTCTTAGGAGCCAGCGCCAAAGGCGTACGAGCAGATCGAATATACATTATCAAAACACACAGCGCATAAAAAGCCGTACGCATTAGTGAGAATTTTTACGGACGCGGAGAGCGCCTCGTAAAATATGTAGTTTCTGGGCTTGTTATGAGACATCAGAGTAAATCAAAAGTTGCGGATTCTACACCAGGAAGCGCGGTGTTGTTTTCCCAGCATTTTGTGGGCAAAAACATCTCATCATTTTTTATCCGAGTGGCGCAGCACGCAGAGCATTCCGGAGAGCTATAAATCCCAATCACTTCCAACAACAAACAGTTATAATGAGCATTTTTCGTTTCAGAGGGATGTGATTTTCTTTTTAAATCAGCAGGGGGGTGTAGGGGGAGGAGGGGGAGGAGGCTGGAGGGGGTGGGGGGTGTAGGGGGAGGAGGCTGGGGGGGTGGGGGTGTGTAGGGGGAGGAGGCTGGGGGGTGGGGTGGTGTAGGGGGGGGAGGGGTCGGGAGGCAGGGGGTCGCGACTCCAAATGTTAGAGCCATATGTTGTGTGGAGGAGAAGCGAATCATTCCCATTCAGTTCAGCTGAACACTCTGGTAGCTCCCAGCGGGAGGTAGAGGGAGGGCTTGTATAAATATCCCTCTGCCCACCTTTCTTATGGGCATTTGTTAAACACACACACACACACATACCTGCACACACACACATGCAGGCAGACGGTGATGCTTGCTGAGATGCTGGTGGAATGGGGGGGGGGGGGGGGGGGGGCTCTTCAAAAGGGGTCCCCCCCCCCCACACACACACACACAGCAGCAGCTGAGTGTACAGTTATTGGCACCACTACTCTGTGGACATGCCAGCCCCAGAGCGAGAATCAGGCTGTACACACACACACACACACACACACACACACACACACACAGACATCACGGACACACACACACTGCACTCACTCAAAAATACCCTGAACACACAGTGGAGACAGGTGCATCTTCATCATCTTCAGGGGAGGGGGGGGGGGGGGGGGTAGCCCAGGTATAATGCCCAGTGGGTTCATTCCAATCTTGCACAGAGTGTGTCTTTGTCTCTCTATCTGTTCCTTCCTGCCACACAGCCTCCCTCGGCCCGCCTATCTCTCTCTCTCTCTCTCTCTCTCTCTCTCTCTCTCTCTCTCTCTCTCCCTCTCTCTCTCTCTGTCTCTCTCTCTCTCTCTCTCTGTCTCTCTCTCTGTCTCTCTGTCTGTCTGTCTGTCTGTCTCTCTATCTCCCCCCATCTCCCTCTCTCTCTCTGCTGATGTCTCTCTGCCGGCCATGCCCACAGATGACGTAATTTCTCTTGTTTTCTATGCCCCCCCCCTCACACACACACACACACCTCCAGCTCTCCATTGTTTCAACAGCTTTTAATAAACTAAAGGGCAGATTCCTCGTCAGAGGGGTGGGGGTGGGGGGGGGGGGGGGTGTTGGTACATAGGTGGGGAGGGGAGGGGAGGGGTGGAGAGGGGGGTCGCGGGTGTGGGTGGGGTGGGGGGGGCGGTGGGGGGGTGGTGCACACACACCCAGACCTGTTGCCCCCAGCCACCCCACAACACCACCCTCTTCTATATCCCCCTGCAGTCACGTACAATTACGTACACACATGCACAAAGGTACACACACACACACACACACACACACATGCACACACACACACACACACACACACACACTTGCATAACAGTTTGGCATGCCGAGTGCCAAGCTTCACCACCGCTTACTGACGCCAGCCCGTGGTATGCTCGCTAACACACACACACACATGCACACGCACACACGCACACACACACACACACACACACACACACACACACACACACACACACACAGTATACCCGTGTCCCCACAGCGCCAGCCTCCTAAAAGCTAAGCTCCACACTAAATATATCCCCCGGTAAAGATAAGACAAACAGTGTGGATTTGAGAGCCGTGCAGGACCAGTGATGGGCAGCTATCTGAGCCAGACCTGGGCTCATGCTGGCTTTACAAGGTAGCTTTCACAACGACTCCAGGCCTGGCACTGCAGAACAAGAGGCACACACATACACGCAAGTGTGTGTGTATAGATGTGTGTGTGTGTGTGTTTGTGTGTGTGTGTGTGTGTGTGTGCGTGTATGTGTGTGTTCTGCTATCCCCGTCGGTTATGTGTGTGTGTATACATGTGTGTATGTGTGTGTGTATCAATCTCTCAATTTCTCACTCCACTGGTAATGTGTGTATAAATGTGTGTGTGTCTGTGTGTGTGTGTATGCGTGCATGTGTAAGAATGCCTGAATGAGTGTTTGTGTTTGTTTGTGTGTGAATGCATGTGTGTGTGTGTGTGTGTGTGTGTGTGTGCACGTGCATGCGTGCCTCTGCGTGTGCAGCAGACTGCATACACAGAGTTCGGTGCAAGCGTAC
>PIJE02001706.1:37500-47500 GCA_002895965.2 Coryphaenoides rupestris
TAACCGGGAGCGGACCCCTTCCTTACCTTACCTCAAGGTGGGCGGACGGGGGGGGTGGGGGGGGGACTCTATAATTCGTCAGGGATATATGTGAGCCAGTGTGCGACGAAAGACGAAAAAAGAAGAAAAAAAAAGACCTCCGCCGCCAGGAGAGTCCCCCCCCACCCCATCCCCTGGACTCCAACGAAAATAGTCTCATAGTTCTAATTTACAGCTGGTGTAGAATAACTTTCTGTGCTCCTGGCCAGCAGGTAGGATAAAGGAGAGGACAGGCGAGGAGTTGTGCTGCAGATGAGTGTAGCAGGCCTGGCTCCACAGCTCCAGGGGAAGCACTCTGCCTGTGCTAGGCTGCAGCCGCCGCAGCCTCTGTCGACTGGGGGAGGAGACGGATCACGTCTGCTGCGGAGACCCAATACTGGTATCAAAAAAAGAGTACAAAAAAAGGTTTGGTGCACTTTTCGTATATACGTTCTCAGGACGATGAGTGCACCGATCGCATTGAGAGAAGAAACACGCGCACACAGACACACACACACACACATGCTCAAAACACACATGCATGTGTACACACACATACGCATACACATACACATACACAGGCATGTGCTCCACATCTGAACATGTGGAATGAGAACAGCAGCCCCTTGCAACTGGGATTAAAAAGTGAAGGAGAGAGAGAGAGAGAGAGAGAGAGAGAGAGAGAGAGAGAGAGAGAGAGAGAGAGAGAGAGAAAGAGAGAGAGAGACACACAAAGAGAGAGATAGACACAGAGAGAGAATGAAAGGGTGGAGAGAGAGGCCAGTACAGAAAAGTGTGTGTGTGTGTGTGTGTGTGTGTGTGTGTGTGTGTGTGTGTGTGTGTGTTACTGTGCACGGGGAGGGGGAGGGGGGGAGAGAAAAACCGGCAGAAGGCCTCGCAGTTTGAGCTGAGCGGACCGGGGCTGAGTGTTTCCCCATGTGCACCCGGGGCAGCCGCTGACCCTGTAAAGTGGGGTCTGTGAGCCGCAGCCCCTCCATCCCTCCATCCCTCCATCCCTCCATCCCTCTCTCTCTCTGTCTCTCTCTCACCGCGTGCCAATGGCCACAGGCACACAGGAATCAGGGGACAAGAAGCCCTTTCATGCTCTCTTTATCAGGCTAATACAAGCACCTTAGCAGAGGGCCCACCCCTGCAGAACACTTCACACTGCAGCGGGGAAGCGCTTAGCGGTGACACACACTTCCCCCGGACGCCTCCCCACTGCCCGGGAAGATTTTGCTCATCGAATTGAATCAAGGCTTTGTGTTTTTTATCGCTGGCACCAGGCCGGCGGTTTTTCGTTTGGAGGTTCCTTCTTCCAGAAGTATGCATACATTGATTAAAACATAAACACCAGCGCTGGAGCGCTGGAGCGCTGGAGCTGTGATGTGAAGCAAATTGAAGCGAAAATCCTTGAATGTGTTCCTTCTTTGTCTTGAGGGGCCTGGAAAGAGGTGTGGTGTGATGGGGAGGGTTGGGGTTGGTGGGGGGGGGGGGTGGTTTTGAGGAAAACATCTGACCACATGCTGTCAGCGAGACGCGTCATCTTCCAGGTCGAGGATTTGTTGTCGTGGGTCATCTTGACAGCATTGACATGCCTAATGTCCAATGGCCTGCACACACACACACATATAGACATATACACACAGACACACACATACGTGCAAGCACACCCACATATGCACATACATGCACATGGCCACAGACACACGCGCACACGGACACACTCACTTACTTACTTCCAGGGCGTCCTGTTAACTCTGGAGACATTTATTACCTTCCTGCATATCGGTTTTTATAGTGTGGTGGACCTGTGCCAAGCAGCACCAGAGCAGAACAACAACAACACGGTCTGAGAGCAAGAAACATTTGTGAAACATAAACAACTCATCCATCCACGTCTGTCAGAGGAACAATGGCTCCACAGACAGCCACGCAAATCATCCCTTACAGAACAGGTTGGATTGTTGTGTTGAGTGTAATCCCGGAGATCTAGAAGTTAGAAAGACAGCACTGCTCTGGATTATTATCACTGTCATATAATATAATGATATAATTGTTTGTTTAAATCACTTTGTTGTGCCGATTCTGTCAAAGAGCGTTCTGTGTGAACGTGCCTGCTGCCACAAATGTCAACAATAGCAATATGTGATCAGATTAGATCAGATCTGGTTTTTACAAACAAGGAATGTGCTTTTGTGAAATTGGTGCATATCATTGAACATTAAACGGAAAGTAATAATATAAAATAAAATAAAAATCTAAAAATATATATCGAAAATAAGCAATTAAAACTAAAATAAAAAATGTGCTTTATTGTTAATGTGCATTAATGTAACACAATAGTGTCCATGGGGGGGTGGGAGTCAGTGGGGATAAACGTTAATATAACGTGGAGTGTAGCGTCCATAGGGGGTGGGAATCGGTGGGGATTAGTGGGGGTCTTGGGACTTGTGATTGAGGTGTACAGATGGTACCTGCTAGCATGCTAGCGCTCCCTGAGTGTGTGTGCTGGTGGCTGACTTAACCTGTGGTGCACTGATTAGCCAATGCACCACAGGATTATAGCCCCCCCCCCCCCCAGACTCTAACTGGGCCAGGTGAGGCTAATTAAGCCAGCCACCAAACACACACACTCCCACAATCACGTGAAAGCAGACAGCAGGATTTCCATCTTTAACATTGTGTTTCTGAAAAGTTATTGAAGTCAACGTGAAAAAAAACATGGTTCAGGTTTCAAAATATTTTACACAAGACCAAGTCCAGAGACAGATATAGGATGAATGAAACAAAACACACACACCCACCCCCCACATCCCCCCGGAAGCTCCCTCCTCTGCCCACCGCCGGCGTCAGCCCATGTGTGTGTGTGGCGGAGGAGGTCATAGCGGGCGCGGCGGATGGCTAATATTTTAGTACGTGTGAAAAACAGATGGAGCACCTGATAATACCTCGGGGGTGGGGGGTGATGCCATGGCGCTGTGTCTGTGGTCCGTATGAAGAGAGCGAGGGGGGCTGGCGAAGAAACTATGTGTGTGAGTGTGTGAGTGTATGTGTGTGTGTGTCTCATTACAGCGCAGGGATTGGCTGGTTGATTAGCGGATGTTTGACGGATGTGTGTGTGTGTGTGTGTGTGTGAGTTCCCTCGCCTCTTGGACGTCTAAAGTTAGAAGCAGATCCAGCTCTCCGTCTAAAATCTCCCGCCGAACCTCCTCCTCCTCCTCGACAATGTCCCTTTTTCTTCTTTGAAGCCTTTCATTTGTGTGTGTGTCTGTGTATGTGTGTGTGCGTGGCCGGTGGCGTAGACCTACTTAGGGTTATTACCGCCCGGGACGTGGAGCCAGACGCTCCGTCTCTCAGAGGAGCCTCGGAGCAGCAGCTGCCGGTCGAGAGCGACGGCAGGAGGTTGAAATGCTGATGAAACGCACAAGCCAAGTCCACTTTATTTCCTTTCTTTCTTTCTTTCTTCCTTTCTCTTTTTTGTGTCCTTTGAGACGTTTCCCTTTTTATTCTGCTTTTAATGTACCTTTACATTTTTCCAGATGTACGCATGGTACTCAAAATGGATTACCAAGGTATGCGTATGTACGTGCGTACACATGTGTGTGTGTGTGTGTGTGTGTGTGTGTGTGTGTGTGTGTGTGTGTGTGTGTGTGTGTGTGTGTGTGTGTGTGTGTGTGTGTGTGTGTGTGTGTGTGTGTGTGCATGTGTATGGTCTGTATATACGTGTTGTCCCTATATAGAAAACACTTTATGACACACACACACACACACACACACACGTGGTGTCGCTGAGCCTGTGGTTCACCGGCGGTTTCCATGGAGACGAGGGTGAGTGAGTGTATGGACGCACGGCCGATGTCTGGTGTCAAGCTGGGGGGATACAGTCTAATACTCCTGTAATCATAACACGTGTGTGTGTGTGTGTGTGTGTGTATGTGCGTGTGTGTGTATGTATGTGTGTGTGTGTCTGTCAGCCCGTAGCCTGAAATATGACTCCATTTAAAAGGCTCATATCTTCGTATCTCTGAGGTTTTCACGCCAATTGGTTCAAGTAAGCATGTAGACACACACACACGGACACGCACACATGCTTGCAAGTCTATTTACCCACACACACACATACACACACATGCACACACGCACACACACACACACACACACACACACACACCATACACATATTCTTCTTTTAATGATGTGTTCATTCACTATAAAAACCAGCTCCTGGCACAGGTTGAAATCCATAAAAGGTCAAATCCATTCAATAAACGGAAGTATTTAGTCTTCACGACACATCCTGAAATGGCTTATATGTAACAATTTTCCTGCATCTAGCATGACATGCTAAGCTATGGTGATATAGCGAGCTAGGTAAGGTGACCAGAGCTCATCAGTGAAGCTATCTAGTACAGGGGTGGCCAACCAGTCAGAGACGAAGAGCCAATTTTTTTTACTGTGTTACTGCAAAGAGCCACATCATACACACATGAACATCTCCCCATCTCTTCCTCTCACACACACATGAACATCTCCCCATCTCTTCCTCTCACACACACCAACAATATTTCTTAGTCTTATCTAGTTAATTCGGGGGCTGCTCCGAATTAACGGAGCACCCCCCCCCCCCCCCCCCCCCCCCATCATAACCGCGAATTAACGGACCCCCCCCTCCCCCCAGAGACGCTGACTCGGAGCCCGTCGCGCGCCTCACGGTAGCGTCATTGCGCATCCTTGGCGCAACATCTGTGATAACGCGTTAACTTTGACAGCACAAAAAAAAACACAAAATTCAATATGAACGTAAGAGACATGAAACCAGACAAAGAGCCGCATGCGGCTCGGGAGCCGCGGGTTGGCCAGGCCTGATCTAAGGTAAGGTGACCAGAGCTGTGCTGAGGTTATGGTTGAAAGAAGGCAGAGTGACAGAGCCTGAGAGACAGTTGCAGCTGGAAACCAGTGACTGCAGGAAATATTAGAGAAAAAAAAAAAAAAAAAAAATTATTTATGAAATATGCGCCTCGTTTGGACTGATGCATTCACACACACAGCCATACATACTGTACACCCATCCACCCACACACTAAACACGCACAATTTTGTGTGTGTATGTGTGTGTGTGTGTGTATGTGGGTAGTGTGTGTGTGTCCCAATAACCTGTTTCTAGTTAACTCTCTGTGTGGCGGAGGACACTAAATCAGCGGCACATGCTAAAGACACGGACCCCAGGGACAGCGAGGAGATCAGAGGGGTACTCGCTGCTTCCTACCCTCCTCCTCAACCCCCCCACCCCACCACTCTGTCTCCCTTCCTGCTCCTCTTGTCATCTCACGAACCCCCCCCCCCCCCCCCCACACACACACACACACACACACACACACACACACACACACACACACACACACACACAAAATTGTCTCGCCTCCAGAGGGCCCGGAAGAAACTTTGCATGTTTTTATGATGAAATACTGTATATGTTTGTATATTGTATATTGTGTATATAACCAATATTTCCATGGGTTAAATGACATTCAGAATTTTTGGTCGTTATTCAATTGCTTCTAGTTGGCAGTTTGAGAGCATGCCCTAAACAAACTATTAAGTCATGGGGACTTATGTCCCCGAAGGATGCAAGTTGTTAGTTGCAAGTTGTAAATTGTATTTGCTTCACAAGCTGTAATCCTACTGAGTGGTAGGAGTCTATTAATGATTACCTTTGGACAATTTCTACTTTTGTAATACTGTATATTCATGGGTGATTGTAAACTCTAAATCTGGCCATCTTCACTATATATACTATCCATGCAGGTAGGCCTTCCTTAAGTCAAGGTTCAAACTCCATGCAGATAGGCCTTCCTTAAGTCAAGGTTCAAACTCCATGCCGATAGGCCTTTCTTAAGTGAAGGTTCAAACTCCATGCAGCTAGGCCTTCCAGAAGACAAGGTCCTACTTGTCCAGCAGGGTTCGGAGGAGGTCATCCGTCAGGGCAGCCTAAAGCCGTTACAGATGGTCCCGGTCTCCATGGTGGACAGTCCTGGCAGCGCAGAGGAGCAGAGAGAGAGACAGCGTTAACGTCTAGTGTTTCACCTCAGGAACAAATTGCACAGGGGTTTTCAAACAGTCTGCTGGGACATGCATTGACTCAGGTTTAGTGGGGGCCAATGGAAGGAGCCAACATTTTTATTTTATTTTGTTTAACCCAGGTGACTGCTGAGAGAGAAATGCCCTCCGTGAACCACAAGAACTTGGCACATCGGCGCATCTCTGAAAAGTCTGGTGGCTCAATGTCAAAGAGGAAGTGGAAAAAAGAAAAACTGTTTGGTTTTCGTAGCACGTATAGACTGTGCGTGCTTCGAAAACCAAACAGCACCGTTGTTCACTGTACATATAGTTCAGATAGACTGTGAACAACTGTTCAACAACAGAACAATAAGGGCGGAGGTGTGTGATGATTCAACGATAACAAGCAGCACTAATGTCACGCCAAGTACCTCACCAAGTTTTGTACTCTTTTGGAGTCTACAGCTGTAAATAAAAGGGATGTTTTTCAGAAAACATCCCAAAGCTGCCATTTCATAACCTGCATGTGTATGACACGCATGCGCTACCACATATCACCACACAGCTCAAATAGCATCAACTGTCAAATAGCGTACTTAGAGGAACAAGTTTAGACGTTTTCCTGGACAGCCAGTTGTCCACTGGTGCAGTATCAGGTATCATTGGAAGATTAGATTGGATTTGCCCAAGGAGAACTTTGTCAGGTACGATCCCCACAAAGGATATCACACCAATGACAACGTTGTCACGGGGGGGACCGTTGATGCCACGTCACTCATAGTGTAGTTTCCCAGCCTATATGGGGGCGTTGGGGGCGAGAAGTTCTCCACAGTGTTACACATTTGTCTAGGGGCTGATGCTTGACATGCTATCTTCATTACATGGGAAGGAGGAGGTGAGGGAGGGAGAGAGGGAGGGGAGGGGAGGGAGGGAGAGAGGGAGGGGAGGGGAGGGGAGGGGAGGGCGGGAGGGGTGGGACATTTAAGAATAATCTGAAACTAACTGAGGGTGTCCATGCAGACCCATAAACAGGACACACAGATTGACCCTGTGGCCCCTAAGGCCATCCATTTACTCCAGTCAGCCCAGCCTGTGTGTGTGTGTGTGTGTGCGTGTGCGTGTGTTTCTGTGCATGTGTGCGTGTGTGTGTGTGTCATCGCTGTAGTGTGTGGATCTACATGCCATACAGCTCTTTGGGGATCATCTGGTTCGAATGCTCCACTCTTGCACTGCTGGAACGAATCGCTGCTCTGAGATATGGGGGCCACTCGCTGCACGATGGATGGCTTGCTGTGACGCTATCTGCCTTTATGTGGGAGCATGATGTGTGTGTGTGTGTGTGTGTGTGTGTGTGTGTGTGTGTGTGTGTGTGTGTGTGTGTGTGTGTGTGTGTGTGTGTGTGTGTGTGTGTGTGTGTGTTTGCACATGCATGCCTGTGTAAGTAAACCTACATGTGTCTTTATGATTATGTTCTGTTTTCAGTGTAAACCTATAGGAAGCAGTTTTTTATATTAAAGTCTCATCTATGAATGATTTGAAAGACGTGCTGAACCTTGACAAGAGGCAAATTCTGGTCTGGTACAGAGCAGGTGGCAGGACGAACTCAGTGGAAGTGGTCTTAAAAGATACTGAAGTCATTTGATACTTATTTCCAACATTCCAGATAGGAACAACGTGTGTAATTTAGATTTTTTTTTTGCCTGTTCACAAGTGGTGTCTGTCTAGTGAATCACAGATGTTTACATTCAGCCCCATAGACACTCTATTATGAACAAAGGCACATTAAAAACGATTCACAGAGCAGTCCTGTTGCAATTTTGGTTTGCAGGAACCATCCACCTATTAATTCAACCATCAAATTTGTATTTTTCGAAACATCTGTCACGAGGTTGAAGGAGGCGGCAAGCAATGCTCGCAACTTTTCCTCACACGCGATCCCACATCCCCTCATTGTTCATCACTAAAATATATTAAACGGAAAATAAAATGTAACCAAAATCCCGGCAACAGCAACCCAACAGTCTCTGTTACTTGTTATAATGTGCTTTTGGATGAGAATGGAAGTATCGGAAACCAAAGCTACCTCGACAGACGATAGCACTCCTGAGCACACGAAGAAAAAAGAACCTTGTTGCTTTTGGTTGGTCCTCCAATAAGAATAACAGTAGGCACACGGTTGGCGTGAATGGCTTGGGGGGTAATTGGCTATAAAACATGTTGACTGTCTGTTTTCCAAGCACACCTCCCCGCAGGTCCACTTACCCGCTGTGGGATTCACTATCCATTTAAAATCTGCACGGTAACACGACACTAACCACAACTTTAGTAGCGTTACACAAAAGGCAGCAGAGGTTTTGATATTATAGCTCAGGCTCCCGAGGACTGGCCCATTTTAGTTTTAGGACCCTTTTCACCAAGTGTCGGATTGAATAGATGTTCAGAAACATCCACACGCAGACACACAGGGCAGCCCTCCACTCAGCCCACAAACTCGGCATGCACACACAAATGGTGTGTGTGTATATTCTTTCTAGAATTTGTACTTGTATGTTTTCTACCTTTTGATCATAGAGGTTTCCTAATGGTAACTGGGTTTTGCCTATGGTTTTAAACTCTATATTGATTAAGTTTAAGTTGAGGTTAAGTTTAAACGTATTCCCATACCACGTAATCAAATTGAACTCTATCGTTTGATGCTCGGCTCTGATCATCTCTGGGAACCGCTCAAAATGCTCCTTCTTCTTCTTCATCTTCATACTCCAGAGGTTGTGCTGGGCCAGGGGCCAGCAGAGCCCTGCTGCCCACACCAGGCCTGCTTACACTGAGCACACCTCCGACCCAGGGTCACCGCACACCGCCGTCCCGGGCTCCCAGAACCCAGACCGCATGCCAGCCAGAAGGCCTTGGTCTGGCGTCCGCAATACAGATGAGTGCAATCGCTGCCTTATTTGCATAATAGGTACATTGCAGCAGGCTCGATTCTAATCGGGTATCACTATGAGGACTGCACCTGAAAGGCTCACAGGAATAGAAGCCTGTGTTGGCCAGGAAGCGCCAAAACTCTGCCTTGCTGAGGACTACTTTCTTGTTGCCATGGTGACATGGTGACACCTCACAAAATGGCGATTGTGGCGATGAAGCTGAAAATATTCATGTTGACGTTTTGTTGTTGCAGCAGGAAGTTTTTACAAATGGCCCGGGACGTTGACATGGTGGTAGCGGACACGGGGAGGACGGGCCCCTCTGTTGGGTTTAATCCTGCTTTTATGCTTTGGCTAATCTCCCATCGCTCCCTCCCAAGGTCACATCATTAATTAGATTAATTCCAGCCAAATTGGCTGGATTGAAAATGTCGGAGGCGTCGTCATCCGCCGTCACATTATTTATTCTGAAGAACAGAGGGCGGAGCCTGAGGATGTTTCCACTCAGACTAATTACTAGCCAGATGTTAAAATGAATCCGACTTTATATGGAGTGTACTCCATCGATCGGCCGGCTATGGTTCTCAATGGAGGTTGGACGAAAGTCAAAATAACACTTATTAGCTGTCCCTTTGACAGTGTCGCCCCGTCCGGATTAAACAACTAAATTCAGACTTCATTAAACTACTCAGCACTGGAATTCTGAACAGTTGGTGCAGTCAAATTCAAAGTGTTTTATTTGTCATATGTACATCACATCACAGGGTCATTCTGTACAGTGAAACTCAACAGCACGTAGGAGGCATCGTCAATAGTAGGCATTTCCATTCCTGATCAAAATGAATACATTCATAAAGTATTAGAGATGAAAGTCTCTAATCTCTGTCCCATGTCATCACAAATCAAATGTACATCTGGACGTCAGGGGACGAACCCAACAGACCTCGTCCTCGAGATGGAGGGCGGAGCCTGGAGACCAGCTGTGCCCCCCCCCCCCCCCA
>PIJE02001706.1:50000-59565 GCA_002895965.2 Coryphaenoides rupestris
TTCCAAGCCACACTGAGAGCCTCAGAGCAAACCCCAGAGGGCAGTCTTAAGTGATTCTTTGTTTTTGTGTTTCTGTGATTTTACAAGACTGCTGATTAAACAGACAACCGTGGCCTTAAAGGAATGAGTCGTCATGACTTGAGCCCAGCCTCCTGCGGAGCCATGCCTGCTGGATGCTAGAGGAGGACACACTGTTCTCCTACAGACGGTGAGGTACGGAGCAAATCTAGAAGCCATTGAACTACTACTATGTGATCAACTATTGATCACCTTTTTTACAGTTTACTCTTTTTTTGGTGTGTTTGATTTGTTTTGTTTTGTTTGTCTGTTTGTTTTGTCTCCTTTTTCATTATTTCTACCACTATCCTGTACCTTCTGCTGCATATTTACCATCTGGGATTGATAATGTGACTAATATCTGATCATATGGCCGTCGTCTACAGCTCTAGTTTCCACAGCTCTACGATGGCCAGGACACTGACCCCTGTTCATCTGAGCCTGGTCCTGCTCTGCATGGTGGGGGTTCTGGGTGAGTCTCTTCAAGCTGCCAAGCATCTCCAAACGCCAGTGCAGAAACTAAAATGTAGTCATGTAGTCAACATGTTACTACCGTATATGCATAATGCTAATATAGTGA
Organism: Coryphaenoides rupestris; assembly: GCA_002895965.2. NCBI lineage: Eukaryota > Metazoa > Chordata > Actinopteri > Gadiformes > Macrouridae > Coryphaenoides > Coryphaenoides rupestris. The sequence goes on from PIJE02001706.1 coordinate 50,638, forward strand.
GTCAACATGTTATTATGCACAGCACTTGGATGCTATGATGTAATAAAAGTGGATGAAGCAGCTAAATACAATTAGTTTGACTAAACCTATATTGTTCACCATATTTATATGTGACTATGGGACCATTGAAAGGCAACCATTGTGTGGTTCAATATTGATTGGTTAGGGACTATTGTGTGAGTCAACGTTGATCGATTGATCAGAGGCCATTCAGTGCAGTGTCGTAGCCAGGATTTTTCAACAGGGTGGACTTTTGCGAATTAGGGTGGGCCACTACCCATAACAACACGTGATTTCATCACAGATCAGACGATTAATGGCAAACAATAATAGGCTACATTGATAAATAGATTATACTTTATTCATCCCCGGGGGGGATTTAAGGCACAACATCCATGCATGCATGTGATTTTAAAATTGAACATAAAGACTTGTCAAATAGCTAGTCAAGACCATGGAGAAGAGAACCATATAAAGTAGCCTGGGCTAAATATGAACAAATGTTGAGTGCGTGAGTATGAGTGTGAGAGAGAGAGAGAGAGAGAGAGAGAGAGAGAATTTCAAGCTAATGCCGGGCACTTCTGATAGGGTGGGCCAGCTGTCAATCATAGTGGCACTGGCCCACATTGGCCCTTACGTGGCTACGCGCCTGATTCAGTGAACATAGACACTCACAGTTATGAAGGATGTTGTATTGGTGAACTTTACAGCAAAGGAATCATACTAGGACTGTACATTTATAAATCTGTTAGCTTATTTACTAGGACTGTACATTTGTAAATCTGTTACTTTATTTTTATTATTCTGTTGATTTCTCTTGTTTTATTGTATTGCTATGCAAACTGGCACAAGAATTTCCTTCGGGATCAATAAAGTTCTATCGTATCTTATCTTATCTTATCATGGATGGAAGATTCTTTAGGAATCATCATGTGTATCAGCACTGATACATTCATTCTGGGCCATTGGGTGGGGCAGAATTGATTAGGACCAAATTAATGGTAAAAGGTAAATTAACTGCATCTATATATAACGCTTTTCAGACTTGTGGTTGCTCAAAAATCGCCTTATAAATCGCCTCTCATTCACACATTCATTCACACATTTATGCAAGGCACCAGCCAGCTCGTCAGGCACAGTTGGGGTTAAGTGTCTTGCTCAGGGACACCTTGACACTTAGCCACACGGAGCCGGGGAATCGAGGAGACCCCGGGGCAGACCCAGAACTGGAGGGATTATATATCTCGTCTGACCTGGGAACGCCTCGGGATCCCCCAGGAGGAACTAGTGAGTGTGGCTGGGGAGAAGGACGCCTGGGGGGCCCTGCTTAGCCGGCTGCCACTGCGACCCGGCCCCGGATAAGCGGACGAGAATGGATGGAGTTATAAAGTTGTGTTGTGTCATGTCTTGTTGTGTCAGGTGTGGAGGTGGTGCAGCAAGACGACGAGTGCGCTCACCTGAACAACACCACCTTCCAGGAGTACCAGCAGAGGCACCGGCTGCAGGTCCAGTACCTCCTCCTGACCCGGGGCAACCCAGACTGTCCCAGACTCTTCAGCCCAGACACCTCCACCAACGACAGACAGCAGCCCAGCCTCTTCAACTGCTCCCGGCCCACCAAGATCATCGTCCATGGATACAGGTGGGGGAGTGAGGGGGAGGGCAGGAGGAAATGTATAGAACATGTAGTTGTTCATTGGATTGCACAAAATAAACATTTAAGGAAAGGAAAAAAAAAAGTTTCATCATTTGAATGACAAAAAAATGCTAAATGCTGCCAAAGTGTGTTAAATCATTTTTGTAGACACTTTTATCCAATGAGATTTATTACTGAGACTGAGAACAATCAAAGCATACAATCTAAAATTATGACTGAATTACTACTGAATTGCTACAAAAATTACTTTATATATATATATATATACAATATTAACATTAGAGACAGTGTCATATATCAGAGATAAGATAGGTCTACATTTAAGATACTATAAATCAGGAAATTCTGGAAATACATAGAATATATATTAACACTAGAGCGAAAACCTGCTGCACAGGGCTTATTCTCACCTGGAGGAGGCAGGCAGCGTTGTGAGAGTCACATTCCTCGACTTCTCGAGTGATTTCAACACCATTAAGCCTGCCCTGCTTGGGACTAAGCTACTGGACATGCAGGTGGACGCTCCACTAGTGGCCTGGATTACTAACTACCTCACAGGTCGGCCACAGTATGTGTGGCTGCAGAGCAACATGTCGGATACTATAGCGAGCAACACGGAAGCACCTCAGGGGACAGTCCTGTCCCCCTTCCTGTTCACACTCTACACCTCAGACTTCAGATACAGCTCACAGTCCTGCCACCTGCAGAAGTTTTCGGATGACTCTGCCATTGTGGGCTGGATCAGAAAGGAGCAGGAGTCTGAGTACAGGAGTGTGGTGGACAGTTTTGTGGAGTGATGTGGACTAAATCACCTGCAACTCAACATCTCCAAGACGAAGGAGTTGGTGGTGGATTTCAGGAAGCAACCGACTCACCCGAAACCGGTCAGCATCAGGAAGACCGAGGTGGACATTGTTGAGGAATATAAGTACCTGGGTGTTCACATAGACAATAAAATGGACTGGACTAAAAACACAGAGGCCCTGTATAAGAAAGGTCAGAGTCGCCTGTATTTCCTACGGAGACTCAGATCTTTCAACGTCTGCAGGACCATGCTGCAGATGTTCTATCACTCTGTGGTGGCCAGCGTCATCTTCTACGCTGTTGTGTGCTGGGGCAGCAGGGTGAAGGCAGCCGACGCCAACAGACTCAAGAAGCTCATCAGGAAAGCGGGTTCTGTCCTGGGAGTGGAATTGGAGTCTATGGTGGAGGTCTCGGAGAGGAGGATGCTGGGTAAACTACTCAGTATTATGGACAACGCCTCCCATCCCCTTGCACGCCACACTGGTGTCATACCAGAGCACCTTCAGCCGTAGACTGAGATTACCGAGGTGCACCACAGAACACCACAGGAGGTCCTTTCTGCCTGTGGCCATCAAACTCTATAACTCCTCCCTATAACTCCCCCTACAAGACAATGAACACAGCAATATAATGTGCAATATTACCTCTCAACATCATGTGCACTTTCCCCAGTTTTACGTGCAATATTATTAATATTATTGTCCAACATCATGTGCAATACTCTATCATGTGCTATATTATTATTATTATCATGCCATCTATAAATATTATCTATAACACTACCTCTCATCTCCTCTCATCATCATGTGCAATATTCTTAATGTGCAATATTCTTAATGTCATGTCCAATAATATTTCACTTCAATCATGCCAAATACCTTGCCTACATATTTGTATATTTTAACTGTAAATTTGTAAATCTGTTAGTTTATTTTTAGCATTCTGTTGTTTTCCATATTGTTATATTGTTTTATTGTACTGTATCGCTATGTAACCTGGCACAAGAATTTCTTTCGGGATAAATAAAGTTCTATTCTATTCTATTCTATTCTATTCTAAAAGCAGTATATTAGGCCTACTAGATATTCATGTGATGCTCCATAACATCAACATAGCTAGCATGTCTGTGCCTCCCTCCTACATCCCCATCCCTACCCCCAACCCCACCCCAGGGCGCTGGGCAGCAGGCCGTCGTGGGTGAAGGACCTAGCCAGGGCGTTGCTGCGGGCGGAGGACTCCAATGTCCTGGTAGTGGACTGGGTGTACGGCGCCTCCTTCGCCTACAACCTGGTGGTGGATATCTACAAGGAGGTGGCCATGCAGATGTCTGGTCTCATCAACCAGCTGCAGGTGAGAGGGAGGAGCCCTTACCCAGATGTAGCCCTACCCTCAGAGAGCCTGGCCAGGTGTCGTCCACTTGGGGGTGCTATTCTGGGTGTCCAGGGCGAAGGAGAATATGTGGTAATATTGGGTTACTATAGCAGTGCATAGTATAGACATACGATTAAACATTTATAAAAATAAATATAATATAATAAAGTCTTGAATTTCCTTAAAAACAGATGTGGTGGCACGCCCCCTAATAAACTTAATGACAATATCATGTTGTAGGCCAAGGGTGGCCAACCAGTCAGAGACGAAGAGCCATTTTTTTTTACTGTGTTACTGCAAAGTAACACAGTACATGAACATCTCCCCATCTCTTCCTCTCACACACACCAACAATATTTCTTAGTCTTATCTAGTTAATTCCCCCATCAGAACCGCGAATTAACGGACCCCCCCCCCTACCGCTTAGAAGAGATGAAAACAACAGGTGACGCAACATTTACATGATTGCGCAACATTTACGCGATTGCGCAATAATCCGACAGGTTAGGTATATAATTACCAAAAATCGCAGGTACTCTCGGTTGGGTGAGTCCGTCGGCCAGGTGGCGGGTGGGTGGCTGATGGAGGCTGCCCGTCTACAGTCGGGGTTACCGCGTCGTAATGGGGACCCAGCGGTGACCCAGATGGGTGGATGCAGGATCACATCGGAGGATGTGGGATCCACACATCGCTGTGGTAGGCGGGGAGCGCCATAGTACGGCGCCGACCTCCATTTTCATGATTTTCGTCAAAAGACGCGGGTTCGAATCCCATCTGTGACGCTAACATTTACTTTTTTTTTATTTTATTCCAATGTCATTTAATTGGCGCCCCATGCTGGTGCCTGGTGTTTAAAAAGGAATAGCAAAAACATTTTACATTTTTTTCTTAATTTTAATGTGATGTTATTGGCGTGCCGCATGCGGCTCGGGAGCCGCGGGTTGGCCAGGCCTGTTGTAGGCTATGGCTTCATTTAGCTCATTAGGACGCCATTATATACATGAACTGCAGGGGTAAATAATGACAAACAACAACAACAATTATTCACAAGGCAAATTAAACCAGTCAAATGAGCCGGTAATGTATGAATAAAAAAAGGGACTTCCTTCTTCGGAGAGCGGTGGTTTTGCTGTAGCCTTTACCTTACTTAATCAAATAACTTATATAGGTGTCTTATCGCATGCTTCAGGAAGAAATCACATCATTTATTAAACATAAGGGCTAATTTGAATAACCTGTGTATGAAGATGGTGTAAAATAGTCCATACACACTAGTACCAGTAGGTGGCGTACCAAGGTCCATCACAAACTGTTTGGTCACAAGTTACAACAATGTGACTGTCATATAACATTGGAATGTATTGGATATATGATATATGTCTCTCGCTCTTTTTACAGCTCACTCTGATAAGAAAATAAAGTAAATTAATAAATGTAAATTAATTACAATTAATTGTAATTAATTAATTGTAATTAATTATAATTAATTAAAGAGACCAGAAATAAGAAGAATGCCCTCAATATTAGTTCAAAGGAGAACCACTCTGGTTTGGTGTCTAAACACTAAGCTATATGATAATGATAATGGTGTAGACCATGTTAAAGGCGTTATTGTGTCTCCAACAGAACCAGGGCTGTACGCTGGAGTCCTTCCACCTGATCGGCGTGAGTCTGGGGGCACACGTGGCAGGCTTTGTGGGTACCATCTTGGGGGGCAAGATCGGACGAATCACAGGTGAGGAGGATGACTAGTCCCACAAGCACCACACGGGCTGTTGGAATATCCCAATATAACGCACAATGAAATACACTGTGGAGCAGTATACGTAAAAATAAAACCATACAAATATAATAATATACAAATATTTGTGGGGTTTCTGTAGCCTTCACCTGTTATCCATTCCAACTTTCAAGCAATTCGTAACTTGTCCAACTAGGAACGATAGAACCATTGATTTGTTTTACTCCAATATTAACAAGTAGTATGTGTCCCCCTTAGGGTCATCAGACCATCACTTAGTGTGCCTTGCTACTCAATATAACCACTACTACAGTTAAATCAGTGAGAGTATGGTCCCAGGATGATGACTGAGAGGCTGAAGGGGTGTTTTGACTGCACGCATTGGATGATATACCACAGGGGAAAAGATGTGGCCATGACAGCAGATAATGTGCTTGTAGCATAGTCAGTTGAGCAGATGGTGACTAGCTAGCGCTCCCTGAGTGTGTGTCCTGGTGGCTGACTTAACCTGTGGTGCACTGATTAGCCAATGCACCACAGGCTTGTAGCACCACCCCCACCCCCCCAGACTCTAACTGGGCCAGGTGAGGCCAATTAAGCCAGCCACCAAACACACACACTCCCACAGTGCTATACACATTTTTGTGTGGACGATGTCATCCCTTGTAAAACTGTTGTTTTTCTAACAACGAATGGCTGACAATTAAGGAGATTCAATTAAGGCCATTAATGGAAAGAAGACAGCTTCACACAGAAAGATTTAAAAAGGGGATTCAGGCGGGGTAAGAGATAATATAATGAGACATTGGAGGAGAAGCTGCAGGCTGTGTTGGAGCAGTCTGAACCTCCATCGTCATCACTGGTTGTGGTGCCGCCAGTGGGAGCTGTAGCATCTCCCAACGAGGCTAAACATGTCCGTCAGCCACATCTAATGAGCATGATGTCTCCACTGAGCAGGCACAAGTTGTCTCATCTCCATCCCCAGAGGGTGTGTCTTTGTAGACGAGGACCTCAACTGGAAGGAGAACGCAAATGCTGTTTTAAAAAAAGGGTCAAACCATGTTCATTTTCCTGCAGGAAACAAAAGAAGAAAAGTCTTTTGAGGTTTAGTCCACGTCTTTTAAACATGTTTTGCCGTTCCATCATGGGCTTTTTTAATGCTGTTGTGTGCGGGGTCAATAGCAGGACTGTCATTTCTGTTTCATGAACAGCATTGACAAACTGATTTAAAAATGTTGGCTGTTTAATTGTCATGCCTCCTGAGTCCTGACACTCTCGGAAGTTAAAGACCGTTCTAGAACAGGACTGCCACTTGTTGAATATTAATGACCTTGCGCTGTTCAAATGCCCAACATTTTATTACTTACTTTTGTATGTATGTGTGTGTGTGTGTGCGCCTATGCCCGCCCACCTGCCTGCCTGCCTAAGTGTGTGAGAACAAAGCCACTTTGATAAGGCTTCGGCCTCTGTGAAGTTATTTGTCTCAGACCAACACTGAACTACTCAACACACACACACATGCACACACACACACACACACACACACACACATACATACACAGAGACAGACACACACTACACACGTCTGTTGTTTCTGGCCTGTCTACTTTAAATTTCACTGTTGTAAACTTATCGTCAGTTGATTATATTCCATAGTAGCACCCGGTCTGACATGTTTGACCACATATGGATGAATGGTTTGAATTAGATGGTGAGTCGTGTGTCGTTCATGTGCAGGACTGGACCCCGCCGGTCCCATGTTCAAGAGAGCTGACTTGTTCAACCGTCTGGACCCCAGCGATGCTCTGTTTGTGGAGGCTATCCACACCGACTCAGACTGTGAGGAACACACACACACACACACACACATAGATTCACACACACACACACACATAGATTCACACACACACACACACACACACACACACACACACACACACACAAGCATATGGGGAAGAACACGGATGAACAGAATGAGGAATCAACTTAGTCTGACACACATCTCAGAAACACAGAGACAGGCAGAATGGGGACATCGAGATCCTGCTGAGTGAGAGTGACAGCTGCTTATGTCCTCATCAGACTTTGGCATCTCCATCCCGGTGGGCCATGTCGACTTCTTCCTGAATGGGGGGATGGACCAGGCGGGGTGCGTTCGCTCCAGCTTCACCTCGGGTAAGTTCAGGCCCCAGGTGAGAGCATGAACAACCAAGCAAACAGCTGAGAAATACTGCGTGAATGTCCTCAAACTCCATGTGATCTGTTGTTTGTCAATGCAAAACTGCATTGGCCGCCGTGAGTGCCACCCCTGCTAAATCTTGCAGTTGATGGGATTTTAACTGTCATCTGACATCTGAGTTAAATGACAGAATTGGGGTAAGATTTAGCATCTGCGCTGACCTGCACCCCAGAGACACAGAGAGCATCGGCTACAATTGCAGATAGAGTAACGATTGAATAATCGTTATCCTTGAATGTATTGTGAACACTGGACATTTCAGCAAAGAACTTGGATTATTGCAAACGAAACACACCACACTATGTATGCAGTATAAAGATGAAAGAAGATAAAATAACACTATGGCACCAAACCTCTAGTGATATACTCTAATATGTTATTATTCTGGACAAACCACTGAAATTCATCAGATGACATGAATCCAACCTGAACTGTGACAATAACTCTCCCTGATTGTGTTTCATGCGTTGTCAGTTCTTGTCTACTTCCCAGTGTACGGTTATGTGATCTGCGACCACATGAGAGCGCTGTACGTCTACATCAGCGCTCTCAACGGCTTGTGTGCACTGTCGGGGTTCCCGTGCGCCTCCTATGAAGAGTACCTGCAGGGCCGCTGTCTGTCCTGCCAAGGGCCCTGTCCCACCATAGGTATAAGCAGCAACAGCAAGAACTGTAGTTTAAAATCTATACTGCATTGAACATCCTCACCTCTCTGTCCCCCTTTTTTCTGCCAGTTAGTTTGGATGCTTTTTAAATGTTTGAAATGTTTTTTCAGTGATTTGGTTTTCTTTTTTCACTCTTTTATTTATGTCCTCAGAAAGTGCATTTGAGTATCGACAATCTTCATTCTGATAGGAGATTGAGGTGCTGTTATCGAATACATTGAAAAAAGCAGTGAAAGCAGTTAATTGCCATTGTACGCGCGCACACACACACACACACACACACACACACACACACACACACACACACACACACACACACACACACACACAAGGAAACACAATTACACATACGAGACACACACAACACACAGAAAAGATTATATATACACACACAAAAAGAGAGAGATATAGATAACATGTAGACAAAGCCGGTGCTACACATCCATGGAGC